>UFQX01000167.1:689366-778229 GCA_900497675.1 Arapaima gigas | reverse complement strand
GGGGGGGGGGGGGGGGGATCAGCATCACTGAGCTCAAACTGAGATCCCTCCGAGTCAGACATCATCTGCCTCATTCCTCTACTCTTCTTCCTGAAAAATTTATTTAAATGGACAGTTTAAATATGTTTAACTGTATCATCCATTTAATGTCACTGATATATCCTACTTATTTCTCCGCCTTAGACACTGTGTTTTAGCCCATTATAGGTTGGTTTGCTGAGTGCAGGCGGCTGTACTGGAAGCTCTAGCGCAGAAGCAGCGGTCGAGTGCCACCCTGTCCACACGCTTCCCTTACTGTGGTCTCGAACCCGAGTGCGAGCACAGGGAGTAGGGTCAGAGAGAGAGGATTGGAGCAGTGTCATACCGCACACGGGCTTTCCTCGGTGGAGCTCGTGATGTTGCCGGCCCTAAAGCCCCGGGGTGCGGCGGCACAGACTGGCGGGTGGGTGGGGGCTCTTTAAATCCTTAGCGCGAGAAATATTTACACGCGTCTCGTTTACGTAACCTGTGATTTCCATATAAGGAAAAGCAGGTAGATTCGAACGAAAGACGGCGTAGAAATGTGACTGTATGGCGAGAGGGTCCATCCTCATCCTCACCGCTCATATTCTGCAGCCTATTCGAATTTCTTTGTTAGACTTTTTTATCTACTGACCTTCGTATATCTGATACCTTTCTCCCAGGTGACTTACAGTTTTAGTTAATCAATTTTACAGATTTACCCATTTATATACACCATGGTACTTTTACTGTATCAATTCAGGATGAGTACTTTGATCAGGGGTATTGCAGGAGGATGGAGAACCTTCAGAGAAAATGTGAAACATATCAGCTAAATTTTTACCGGTGACATAGCGGCGCTTCTAAATCTTCACGAGGACGGAGCTTGCGCCTGGTTCGTCAGCCTGACAGTGCGTGCGGACGGAGGGATGCGGTGGTGAACCCTCGCGCACCCTCGCCCTGGTAATTAATCAATCGATTAATCGATAAATCGATTAATCAATCGACCAATGGCGGTCCAGGACGCGTGACTATCAGGGTGCAGCAGGTGCTCAGACCATCAGATGCTGTAAACTGTAGCCCCGGATAAATGAACTGGCATTAGGATGGGAGTGAACACACACTTAGCGACAGATGCTATTTTTATCCACGTGTGATGCCCTTGTGTTTTGTGTGTTTTCAGTCACACACGTTTTGGAAATTAAGTTTATCGCGTGGTGGTTGGTCTTGTTGGCTTTTATGTCTTTCACAGTTTTCCACAGAGGCTGAAGGTCGTCCAGAACGACACGCTGGGAAATAGAAATGAACAGTAGGTGGCGTCGTGTTTACAGCCACTTTATTATTATCAGAAGGTCCCTGGTTCGAGTCAACTTTCCTGTAGTACCGTTCATCACGGTTCTTACCCTAAATTGGTGTAGTATGAATACCCTGCTGTATTCATTTGTAAAGCACTATAAATTGGACAATGTGCCACTTAATGTAAGTTGCCATCAGCAGAGGCATCTGCCAAAGTGTATAAAATGTTAATATTTTTTACATGATCACACTCCATTTGTTCTATACACTGTTCCCCTGCTTTTGGTGAATGGACTTTGTTCATTGACCTCACAGGTGGTGGGGGTTCTGACACACACACACACACACACACACACACAAAGTATTTCTTCATTGAGGGGGTGTGTGGTGATACTTTGCTCTGTCTCGATAAATATCTGTGTTCACCTGTGACATTCACACAATCCTACCCTCACATATAACTTCTGTTTTCAGAAAGTGTTTGTCTTGTGAGTTCACCAGCTGTTCGGGAGACACCCTTCACACATGTAAAGTCAAGTTTTGGTCCATTTTAGGTACATATGACATTAAAATGTGAGCTATCATCAATTTTAATAGACTACAATTCAGAAAGAGCATTTAAAATTCTGAAGAAACAGAGAGAGACAAAGTGACAAGAAACAGTACAGGTCTGCAGGAAACAGATTAATATTTGTATTTTCAAGCGCACATAAAAACAGGATGTTACTGCATGTAGCACTTCTTTAAGACATAGGAGTAACACTCACACCATAAGGGATCAAAACAAATAAAATAATATAGTTCCACAGTAGGTGGCATAGTGGTTAGGATTTTCATAGTATAATTAGAAAGTTCTTGACTGAAAGGGAGAAATTAAACTACTTACAATGATTTATGTATCTGGGCAATTCTACTGGAGCAAATCCTTAAGGTTACTTTCTCTGGGGTACTATAGCAAGTGGTGGGACTTGAACATGGATCATCTAAAGTGCAAGGGGGCAACATTTCACTACATCTCTCCCCATGTAGTGAAGTATTTAATCCCTCCATCAATGTTTTTACTCTGAATTATTATAGTAAGAATACCTTGCTGTATACATGGTTAGGTTAGTGCAATGTCAACTAAGGTGATTAGGGTGATTCAAAAAGAATTAAACACTTCCACATATAGTTTTCAAGTATTAAAACAATAGGAAAAAATTAAGGGTAACTACAGATTGGTTTAGAGTAATTTTCATATGATAATTAGTTACTGAGAAACAAATTTATGAAAGTGTTAGATTCTTTGCAAATCACCCTGTGTTAGGGGCATAATAGTAAAGTAGTGCATCAAGTCCACTGTTTAGGGCTGAAATCCTGCATCTCAGCTGCGTGAAGTTCACAGATTTTCTATTAGGTTTCATACCAAAAAACATTTGTTGAAAATTCCTTTACATCCTAAATGCTAACGTACCTATTGTAAATGTCTTTCAGATAATGAAATGTGAGTGATGTCCGTTATTTGTTGTGCACTCCTCTGAGACCCGTCCCTCCTGGTATAGGCCCCAAATCTTAGTCTTTGTATAAGTTGCAAAACACATAGTGAAACTATCAATACTATCAATATATAAGTCTTGGGAAACAGTATAAATGAGTGTCTCTGATTTTATTAGCCTATTGACTTTAACAAGCTCCTGTGCAGAAAACTACATTCATGCTCTTTAGCAATGAGAGGTGGTAGATGTATGAAGGTTTCTGCTCAGCATACCTTTGTCTATTTACACTTCCATTCAATTTGAGCAAAAGCATATGATTTACACTTAGTGAATATCTCATGTCTGCCTTCACCTTTTCTCTGCAGGGTTGTGCAGAAGATCTCTACTGCTCATCTTTCATACACAGTGAAATTCAGCACCCCAGTTATGAGTCTGTTGAACACCTTTTCATGTCCACCTCTTGAACATACTGAGACAACAATTTCCTCTTTTATTACCATTTTAATAGGGAAGACAAAGGCTCTCATTAATAAGCACAGAACTTAAGAATTTAAAACAGTTTTCCCCCACATATATGTTACATTATGTAACATTATTTGTGTGTCACACACATTATACTACTTTTGTCTCCCATTAAATGAAAGAATATAGCCACTGTTGTTATGATCATTGATTTGTGTGGGCATTTTGTTGAAAATCTGGACACACTTAATGGAGGCGGGTGTAAGTGAGAGGATGAAGGATGAGCAATGTCTTCAAACAGCCTTAAACTGAATGTTATTGCTGCTCTTCTTCTTTTATGTAGTTTCTGCTCCTCACTGTTTCCATAATGATCCATTTAGGAAGCAGGCTGCTCATGATCACCCCTTCAGCCACTGACACTAGACGGACTGCACACTTAAACTTTAAGTGAATTAAAGTAAACAGTAAGTGTAGTACAAAGAAGTAAATGGCGAAAGAAGTGAAACGTACTGATTCACATCTTTACAGGCTGAAAATAAAGTGTATTTTGACTCTTGTTGGATACTAAATAAATGGTGTTTATGAAAAACACAGTTTGTTCTCAAAAACAAGCAAACAGTTAGGCATGACTAGTGTCGGCGTTAACATTTATCAGGTTCCTAGTGTGGGTTGAAGTACCTTCATTTTTTTATTTCTATGTTAAGTGTCAAGTAGCTGGTTTGCCATTAGTTGTCATCCTCTCATTGCCAAAATGTGTAAATGCATCAAGTGCCCAAAGAGATTCCAGAGTGCACATTTAGAGCGCCTCTTTCCAAAAATGGCTATATTGCTTCACTGAAGTCCTTTAATTTCCTGCTTAAATTGTAGCTATCCTAAATCCGGAGTTAAAAACAATTCATCAATGATTTTTGATGCAGAAAGTCCATAATCTCATTTGTCTAACATAAAAGACAACGAAATGTTCCTTCAGTGCACAACACTTTTATCTAAGTTCTGATATATTCAATATGCAGCCCTGAATTGTGTTAGAACAATGTGAGTGCTGTTTGTTCTTTGGTGTCTCTGTGTGTCTCTGGAAGGCAACACATTTCTTCCCATAAATAACCTTCACTAAATGGGAAAGGAGAAAAGGAAGAAGACAGGAAGAGGGAATGGAAAGACTGAGAGAAAGGGAGGCAGAGAGTTGCAGAGCATTTTTTTCCTATTTTGTTGAAACAAAATGGTAGGTTCTCCTTCTGCATTGGTTCAAGGATGCTTTTCTTTTTTCTCAAGTCGCTCTTTCTTTCTGCTGGTGTTTATTTTTACACTGAAAGAATCAAGGTCTTCACTCAGCTTCTTGAAAGAAAGGATCTAATCTGTTGCCTAGCAACACCTCCCACTCCTGCACCATAGAATGAGAGAGGAGACCAGGAGAGAAGGAAGATGGAGGAGAACTGCAGAGGTATTTATTAGTGATGGGGTGATACAAAATGGGAGGTATGGAGAGAAGCATCAGCAATGGAAACAAGATGGAGACCTACACACATAAAGCAGACTGGCTGAGCTAAGATTGCTAAGGAAGGGACAGAAATGTGTTACATCAGTGTGATGTACATAGTTGTAGAGCTGTGTCTGTAGATCGACAGCACTTTTCAGTATTCATCTCACTCAGTCAAGACTAACAGGTACACGCAGCATATTTACCCATGTGTGTGTGAGAGTGTGCAAGTGTGTGTCTGTGCCGGAGTTTTCTGTCTGCAGCCTGGTTCATAGACACATCCAGTATTTCCAACTGAAGTGAACAAACGCCCACACACACTGGCCCACACTCCCAGCCCGCTCTTCTACTCCCCTCCCTCACTCCCTCCCTCCTTCTGTCAGTGATGCTTCCAAAGCTTGTAGCCTTCTACCTTTTTTCTCCTTTTTTTAGAGTTTATTTTTAGAACTCGGGGCTGGATATGGGAGTAACAGTTGCTGGTATCCCCCACACTTTCTGACTGTCTTCTTACTTTGACTTCATATTTCTACAGCTATTGCATTGCTATGAATGTCTAAATAGGATTTGGAGTTTTATCTACAAGTGCAAAAGACTATATTTATTTTAAAATATTTCACCTTTTTTACCTTTTTTCATTTATAAGTTGCTTCTGTCCATGTTGCACAAAATGAAAAATAATAATGCTGGTTCATTGTACTGCAAGCACGATACGCGATTTCTCTTCATGTTGCTGCCTCATAGCACCTGGGCTGTTTGGACATGGGTTCAAATCCAGTTCAGTCTTTGTTGGAGTTTGCATGTTCTCCCTGTCTGCCTGGGTTTCTTCTGAGCATTCCGGTTTCCTCAGATAGCCTAAAGACGTGTTTCAGGTTAACTGGTCACTCTATTTTTCCCATAGCATGTACATGTGGGTGTGTGTAAGTCCAGTGTTGTGGCATCAGATTATTATATTATCTAAAAATATGAGGCAATGAAGATAAATTGCTTTAAACTTACAATACTTTAATGCATGTTCAGCTACATTCTTATAGTACACCACGTACCCTCACAACCAGAACATTCTCACTCTCCCCTCCATCTCGATATCACTGTTTCTCCTCACCTCAGTTTCTCTTTCTCTTATCCAGTTGGTAAGTTGGTGCTAGGGCAGGGTTGCTATGGTGACATGATGTAGTTGTGTGACATCATTACAGAACTCCTAGCAGCATTTCTTCTCTCTTTCAGTCTTTTTACTGCATGTATGCTTCACGGCCAGAAGCACAGTACTGCAGGAAATCTCAAAGTCTCACACTGACCAAAAGATGTATTTTCATAAGCTTCACTTTTCCCTCTTTTGTACTCAGAAGAAATCAGTACCACCACTTGATTATGTACAATTACATTTTTGTTCTTAGTTTTCCACATTAATAATATTAACCATATAAGTGTATAGTAAATTTGCACTCACAGGTTTTTGTGAGTCACTGAGATTTACACACATATGTACACCTTTTATCATACAATACTAGTCCTTACTATCCTGTTCCACTCTGTCACTCTCTCTGTTTGACCATTTCTATTTTCACTCTCCTCTGTCATTTTTTCACAACCTTGTGAAACTTGAACAGTCGCCTTGGATATCAAAAACACTCAAAGCTGTTATTCACGTAATCAGTTGCTGTCAAAGAATAAATCAGTAATAAGATGTATATCCACATTGTTTCCTCCATAGTCTCATACCCAGCGTGTCCAGGATAGGCTCCAGACCACCATGACTCTGACTTAGACAAGTGGTTAACAATGGGGAGTGAGTAGGTGGTATGTATATGCATATCTCCTTGTAATGACATTTCTTTATAATCATTATCATAATTATAGTATCAGTCAGTGAATTGTTGCAGTGATCACTGTAGTGTGTTCCAGTTCTTTGTGTGTGAGTGAATGCTTGTATCTCTCTCCTCAGTCGGCTCTACAGTACTGTAGTTGCCACTTACATTGTGTACACACTCCTTTGAGAGGAATTCTTAGATAATGGGAGCAAGATTGACAGACTGAATCAATAAGACAGAGTGAGGCCCAGCAGAAACTCGATGGATGGTTGTGTAACAGACAGAGGGGGAGTAGAAGTCAGCAGTGCAAGATGGAATAAGGGAACGAGAAAGAGAAAGCACAAGGGAAAAATGCCGTCTTTCTGCTGTCACCAGTGTGCTGGCGCTGAATTATTCCCTCTGGAGCTGTAAAGACATCGCAAGGAATCTCTTAGTGGCAAAATGGGAGCTCCTGTTGGAGGATATTGCTGAGCTGTGCCCAGCAGGAATTTCAAGCCCACCACAACAAGCAAGAATTAAGTGTTTAGAGATGTAGTCACTGACAGGACATGCAGCAGCTGTGTTTCACTGGCTGAATCTGTAACCTTGGACAAGGCTGTATGGTATTTGGCTGGACTTAGCTTCTATAGTATACTGTCTTGATTTAGATATGTAGGTTCTGGTTGGATGGAAGATGAAATGTCTGCTTGGACCGGACGTTTTTCTAACAATTTACATTTTAAGCACCAACAGATTTATGAAAGATGTTTCTTATTTAAAGCACAGTTTGACTCTGTTTTCAAAATGTCAGCAGAGCAGCAACATATGTATATATTCCTTAAATAAAAATACACTTTCAGAAACTCAAAAAATATAAGTTCTTTGATATCCATAACAGTACCAAGAGGAGAAAACATTTTAACTAGAGTATTCTTTAATACAATCCCCTTTAGTACAAGATTTCACACCAGGTGGCTGAGAGATGTCTGCACACAGGTAAATGAGCATTCAGGTAAACAATATTGTTTTTACATGTAATTCTATGTTTCACAATCCTAATCTACTGGGAAAGGTTATCTAGGTAATGGAAATGATTCTGGGGGATTGTTAATTTCCAAAGAAACATCAAAATATTAATATGCATGACAAATATATCCATCTATTTATCCTTTTAGTATCCACTTGTCTAGTGTAGGGTTATAGTGGTCTGCAGTTTATTCCACAACCATAGTGCATGAGGCAGTAGACATCATAAGGCATATGATAAATAAGGAAAAAAAAATCATATTGTGTTTTCTGATCATCAACATTGTTTAAAATGTTTACCAGTTTTAATTGAAGGTTCAACACCCATGTATGTCAACTTCAGGGGAAACTATATAAAGTAGAACAAAAAGACCAAGCAAACGAAAAATAGACAGTATAACTAAAAGGGATACATTTTGTTAAATACCCTTTTTGTGAACAGCGCTGAGTCACAGCAACATGCAGGCAGAAACACTACACTGAGAAACTGCAAGTCCATCCATATAGATAAAAGAAGGGCTCATGGTCAAACGGTTACAATATCTCACCCCATGAAGAGGGTTAGTGCTCAGCAGCACACAGTTGGCAGCACTTCTACACTTTCCTCTTTGTGATCATGTAGCACTGTCTTTGAAGTCTCAGAAGGTTATCCAGACATTCCAGAATTCCTTTGAATTCAATTGTCATACAGATCATATGTTAATTGTCTGAGTAGTTGAATATTTCACACTCTGGTCATCCACATATATACAGAGGGAAATAATTTACATGGTAAATAAATGCCCCTGTTTATGAAAAAAGTTCTGGGTGTTTTCAATTAGTCTTTTACACTGAGCACAGAAATCATTTTGCCCCTCTGTCTACTTGTGCTCTACAGGTCTTTATAGAATGATTCACATGGGTCCACATGTGATGCTCAGTGCAATAAGGAAGCCAAACTAAAGTGGCAAACCACTGCTACCTTAAAGCAAAAGAGAACAAAATGACAACATGGATTTGGCCATTGTAAAATTCATACTAAACAGATGAACCACAGTTATAGATAATGAACTGTGCTCTCAAGTCAGCATACAAGTAGGCTACCAATTTCTAAGTGACAGCACATGTGATCTGCAGTGAAACTCAAGGTTTTAAGAAGAACTGCTTAACAGCAAGGAAACAGGAGTGCTGTAGAAAAATTCAAATAAACCAATCTTCAGATTTACAGCAAACATTTCAATTTGTTTTAAGATCTGATAACATTGGGCCTATATATGATTTTAACATGTTTTAGCTGTTAATAAGCATTTGTAGGAAGTCACAGACACAGCCAACTGCAGTCATACTGTCTTGCATGCACACAAGTCTTACCTACGGTGTGTATTTTCATTTGTTCACAGTTCCATAAATATCTTTATAGATCAGGGATTTTCTGTGGGGCAGTCATGCTGTCTACATGTTTTCTTTGTGCTCCAGTAGATGACTCATTAAACTCATTCTTTTGACCAAAAATAAAATCACATGCTTTTTGCAGGTGTTGGTTATTTTCAGTTAGCTGTTTTTCTGGCCTTTATCGAAAATGCTGTTTTGAAATTATAATTCTAAACAATGACTTTAAACTTACGTGTTTTCTTGGAAACATACTTGTATATTATAAAAACTCGAAAAAGGGGTGCAGTAGGTCACATAATATATCGACTTTATGGAAATACTGCACAGGTGTTCGTGTTTTTTAGTTTAAAGGGATGTTTGGAAAGCCAGTAATGAATTCCATATTTTATATTTGTTTTTTTTTTCATAATTTTGGAAAAATAATGGTACATATATTCAAATAGGATAATTTTGTGGCAAAGTTTCAAAGGTGTTACCTAATCATGGAAACCAAAAGAGAAAGCATATGTGTATATTTTCTCTTGTGATGGAATCTACACTGCAGTAAAATATTAATCAAATCTGTGTTAGGCAACACACCAGACTTCCCACGCTGCACAGGTGCCAACGCATGAGGATTCACCCCTTCACATGGAGCTTCTGGTAGAATGGCCTTCTGGATGCAGGTGATGTTACCATCTGTTGAGAGTTTGGGGGCGTTTGGCACTGAGGCTATGATGCTGCTTTGCAAGCACTGTACTTTGTTTCCATGCTGGATGCCAAGAGTACAGCTGCTCATCAAGGATCTCAAGAAAGTGTGACCATCCCTGAAAACATGCACTCCAGGCCTGGCTCGGTACCCACCTGCTAGTATGTGTAGACATTACATTACTCAGATGATCCACTGTTTTCTCCCACCTTTTCAGTGTTACTCCATCACTTTAGCAGCTCAAACAACAAGGTGATTTGCAGTCAACCAGCTGATGAACTTCAGTTGTTCTTCTTAAGATGAGCAAAAGTACCACCCCTGTGATGGACTCCTGACCCCTTCACTTCACTACTTACATCTAGGACAAGCTTCTTGTACATCTTCAGGAAAAGTTCATGTGAGCTTTTAACCATGTGCACCATACTGCAGTGATGAGCAGAGGGTGCTGTGACTGACACAGTTTAATGCTAAAGAAACAAGTTTATGGCATTTAACCTTTAACATTTTTGTGTTGCAGTATTGCAGATAAATTTTCTTTAGCCTTTATTTGTTAAGTGGAATGAAAAAATTAAGACATTTGCAGTTGCTTATAACCAGAGTCATTTCATTCTCCTGTGAGCACAAATTGTTTATCCATATGTTCAATAGACTTTTAGTGAAGGTAACAGATTTCAAAGTTATCCAGCACTGGTGACAGGAACATGGAAATACCTGCACGTGTAATTGATTTTCAGACACATCTATGCTATATTTTAGCTAAGAAAATGGAAGCTATTACCTATCACTAAGTGAAAATGAATATTGCCTTGGAAGTGATGATGGGCAGCTCACATTTTAACCCCACAGCGATGCATTGTCTTTGGAGCAGCACATAAACAAGGCTCTCATAACCTTCAGAGTGTGTCTCTCTACCCCACTCTCTCCTGTTCCTTTTTATTTAAAAAATAGCCTTCCTTTCTATTCTCTCCATGGCGGGAACATTCTTTCAGCTTAGGCCCTGCTTCACTCCACCCACGCGTCCATAGCAACAACATTGCTGTATCTTAGTAACCATATTTACGCAGAGAGGGTGGAATGGGCGGGAAGTGGGGGGCTGTCATTCAACTACGACAAGAAATGGGAGCCAAAATATTAGCAATATTCATTTAATTAAAGAGAGGGGCCTGTAAGAATTGGTTATGAAACCTCTTAATCTGAGCGAGGGAGATAAGGAGGGCGACAGCACTTGCTGGAGTCAACAGGTGCTAAACAATAGTACCTCAACCATCAAATGAAGTTATAGGCTTAATATCATGCTGTTGCTATGACACGGTAGTACTGTGACACTGTTCTCTTCAAGCTGTGTTGTGTGAGTTGTGTAGAAGATTTATTACAAATGCCAGCATGCACATTTATTTACATAACTGCAAAGCAAAACGTATCATTTAACGCTGGTCAAATGAAGGTAAAATTGTGGCCTGTTTCCCTAAATTTAACAAAAGAGATCAAAAATCAGAACATTTGTTGAGAATTTCAGTCAGTTACATGTGCTTTAAAAAAACTGCATGTTTACTATGAAAATATTTTTGGTTGTGATCTGTTTAGCCTCTGCTTCTATAAGTATATGATTTCATCTGAGTTCATTCCTCCATGGCACCAAGTAGGATTCCAATGCACCCACTAGGTTGTCCTCAGGGCAAATATAATAATCTGTGATTGTCCAGTGACACCAGAGACACACTGAACGGAACATCTTTAAGAGAAACTGCCCAGGCATCACCTGAACAAATGCCAGGTTCTGTCTGTAGGCCATTCTATTACTACAGTTGTCAAATAATATTATGAAATGTGCAGAAGTCATGTCCTAAATAAACTGCAGGACTGTCACTGCTAAACAGGCAGTGTAAATATATATTTGTGAGAAATGCTCCTTTGATCGCAGCACGGTTTGAATGTCCTCCAATCAGAGACTCAGAGGTATGTGGTGACAAGTAGAGTCTGAGGTTGTGTGTCAGTTTTAGGGGATACTGCTACATAAGACATGTTCTAAAAAGAATCAATTTTCCAGGAAAGTCATTAGAAATTATATGGTCTACAAAGAAATTATAGCATAGCAAAATTTCTAAGACCTTTATAACCTTTGTCTGCTAAAAAATTGTCATTATTGATTCATGTTGCTAAAAATTGATCAGATTACATTTTCTAGGCAAGTAATTATGCTTAAAACCATCCTTGTTTCATGTTCTGATGAAATATGCATACATTACAGCAACATTAAACTCATTTTACACTTTGAAGACCAGCTTCAGGATAAAGTAAAAAGTTAAAAATTAATTTTTCCTTCACCTGTCCTAGAGCCACTTGTCATTTTCTCATTTTTTCCTGCCAATACACACAAAAAGTTTAGCAGGATTATAAGCCAAGGAAGGATATATACAATATTTTCTTTAAAGTGTCTCAAAAGATGGACGTATTTCTTTGCTGCGATTTAACATTCCCCTTGATATGAGACAACACATGACGAGGACCAACTAAAGCAGCATGTGAAGGAATTGGCCCCTTAAATGAGACACATACTGCATGAAACAGTCAAGGAGCAGGTGAGAGACAATTTCAATGGATATGATTTAGAGCTTCTTACCTAGGTCAGCAAACTTCTATACTTTGAAATTTGAAAATAATGCTAAATAATGCCAAAATAAAATATTTTACATTATACTGTGCCTGTGTGTTTTTTTAATAATGTAATGTATTTGATTTAATCACTTTTCATATTTCTGTGGTTATTTCCAGGTTGCAAACCCAAATTCATTAGAGTGACTTTGCTATTCATTCCAATAAATTACATTTAATTTTAGCTAAAAATCATCAGGTTTCTATTTTTACAACGAGGTATGTAGTTTTCATTGTTTGTTTGTTAATTGGGTTCTGGTAAGTATTGCGAATGTCTGGGGTTGGTACACACAATCCAAATATAGAAAGTTTAAACGTATCCTGCTCCCCTACTTATCTCATGTTATTGATTTTGTTTGTTCATTCCATTACTTTTTTTATGAATGGACTCCATTGAACAAGCAAAAGAGGGGGTGGAGAGAAACAGCACTTCACCTGTGCCAATGAAATCCACATCCTCCCCTTGAGGGTGCATAAAAATACCCAGGCCTATTAAGGTAAATATAGTGATGGTTTCATAACAGGACACAACTAAACAGCTGGACAGGAGCTATATGACAGAGGGAGCGTGAGCATGAGAATTTGAATAGAAACTGAGGCTGCATAGAGCTGTAGGATAGCTGTGTGAAGCTGTTCATACCACAGTGCGTTTACTGTGGGGGC
Source organism: Arapaima gigas (assembly GCA_900497675.1). Lineage (NCBI taxonomy): Eukaryota > Metazoa > Chordata > Actinopteri > Osteoglossiformes > Osteoglossidae > Arapaima > Arapaima gigas. The sequence continues at coordinate 765,332 of UFQX01000167.1, read as the reverse complement.
CTAACCATGATATTTCAGCTAAGCATAGACATAGTAGTTCACGGATTCCTTATGAATGAACTACGTTGCCATTCCAAAAAAACTGCACACCACCTACCCTCAAAATGCACTCCATTCCCTTCAAGGAGCTTCAGAAGGATTCATCAAGAAGAAAACTAAAAAGGTGCAGAGGGCGATCTGTTTAGTACATACATCTTGTGCCATGTTCTCCTCAGTTGCACTCCAGTACATTGAGTAAGTAAGCAGCCTTTGACCAGTGGGGGGGTGACTGGCTGCCAATCTATTGCAAAACTGGGCATTGCTTATCAGGTGTGACTTGTTGTGGACGGAACTGTTTAGTGACGGTGTAAATGTGTTTGGATGAGTTGAGTGTCTTAGTGCCTGTGGCATTTTCAGTCACCCAAAAGTCACTGCGTTCCGTGTTCTGTGTTCATGCTTCACAGACCTCTGCTGCCCACTACACAACATTTGCCCATCAGTGAGCTCATACCTGGCCATCAGGGCTAGAGAGTTGCTCAGGGTTCAGGTTACCAGCCCACTCTTGCCTTCAGCCCCCACACCCATATGCACACACAAACACGCACACAACATATTGACTGCAATCTACCCGCTGTGTCCACATGGCATCTCTTGATCCCCCAAGCCACGTGATGAGGTCATCCCTCATGTGGCCGGAAACAGGAAATGCCCCCGGCTTCATCGCATTGTGTTTCTGCCCACCCCACCTACACATCTCCCCTTCGGCCCTCACAATGTGGGGCACCCAGCCACCTACACTCTACCAGACCCTTCATCTGCCGGCCCCGATGGTGTGTTTTGGAGGCTATGCGTCAAGGACAGCTCCACATATTCTCTCCCCGTGTGTACAAGGGCAGTGAAACTCTGCGACCATTTTGGACAAATTCAGTGTCAAAAGTAGATGAGCTGCTGCTCTTTGCAAGAACAGTGTGACACCTCTGACTTAGCATTGCAGCAATTTCCCTGCCAGAATTTCTATTTCTGGTATTGTGTGATTTGTTGTCCTACATTAATGACATGGTGTTGTGCAAGATGTATGTGTGTTATAACACCAGCATTCCCCCTCCTTCTCTCACACCCTAGAAAAGTGAAAGCCTTTGGGTTCAGTGGTCAATTAGGTTACAAAACCAGCAGCAGTATTAAATCACTTTGGGTTGTTACTATTCTTATCTCGTTACCCTCTCTGCTCCGTGTATGATACTGCCCCTGTGTGGTCAAATAGTGTAACTACATACACTCTCGGTTACGTAACAGTGCTGATGACTCATCTACCTTCGGTCAGGTTGTGAGGGGTAGAAAAAAAGTATATTTAGGGTTTTCCTCATGTTTTTTGACAACAGAAGATATATCTACATGAGACTAGAAGGAATCTTGACTTAAATTCCAGTGCATAAAAAACATGTTGAAAACAGTACAGCCTCAATCTCATGTGGCAGCCAGTGACTACATGACCACTCTCCCCATTATTTGCTCCACACCTTGGGAATGTCGGCTATGGTGAATGTTAAACTGCTTGCACTCACTTTCCATTCCGGCCATGTTTCACATGTTTCTCTGTGCAACTTCACTTGAACTCTGTTCTTTTCTGGAGGGCTTTTTCTTGAGCAGCAGCAGAGGGGAACACTGTGTCTCAGGAACAGACTGGGGGAGTGTTAGAGAGAGAGACATACAGAAGGAGAGCGAAGAAGGGGGAAGGGGATCGGTGTCTATCTTTAGAAGCCAATGGAAAAGCAGAAGGTCTGTCGAGGGGTGTAGGTAAGCACCTGTACAGACTGGAGAGGTAGTGGGAACAAAAGAGGAGGAAAAATAAATGACAAATGACAGGGAAATTGATGAAATAAAGATGGAGGGCTGGTAATTCAGTCTAATGAAAGTAAAGAGAATGCTTTTTTGCATTTTAGCCTTATTTCCTTTTTATTTTGGTGTTATTTTCTGAACAAAAACAAGTACAATATTTTCCATAATACATTAACAATGGTAATGAGAGGTTGAATGATAATGAGCATGTATGATAGGAAAATGGGAGTGGAATGGAAAGTGAGCAGAATAGAGTGGGAGTGGTTACTATATATGCTGATGAGCGTGAATAATTCATGAGTACAGGACAGGCTCAGTGAATAGCGATAAGACCTGTAAAACAGCACTGCCTGCTGTATAGAAGTGCAGATACTGAGTTGCAGTGAAACCACTATGAACAAGCAAATACGGGCTGAAAATTACACTGAACCTGCTGCTCGTGTGACTTTCTGAGAAGAATGTTTTTCCAAGGTGGCTGTCATCCTCCTGATACACAGCATGCAGCATCATGCCAGTGGCGGTGGGGGCTAAAGCAACACGGAAATGATAGAAGGCACTGGTTTAACTGGTGCAAATGAAATCTGTTGGACAAATAGCACCACTACAAATAGCACTTTCTCCTCCCTCACCTCCTTGACCTTCACCTCCAGCTTTACCCTAAGCAGGAGCAGGACTTAGTGCTGAGCTCTGCTGGGGAACGATCTGTACAAGAAGCAACACAGCAAAGCTCAAAGCTCATGGATCCAGACACACAGCACTGTGCGAGAATGTGGTCAGTTACTACAGCACACTGCCAGAGGTAATGCGGCTATACAGTTACACTACACCTATAACAGCAGTGATAATGCAGGGTTACCTTGGGTTCAGCAGGTATTAGACGCAATGGTTGTGGCTCTTATTTGTGCTTGTTTCTTGTTTTTACACTTTTTGGTTATTTTACCATGTTGTCAGTCTGCAGTATGAGACAAGATACTTCTGAAAATGACACACATGTTGCTGCTCGTAGAGGGTCCTGAACAGAGGCCAGTGCACAAACAGAGGAACCACTTGCTCACTATTTAGTACTGCCTATCAGTAATACCATCATTGCTGTGTGATGTAATACTTGCATAGTTAGTTTCACTCATAGTTTGCCCTGATATTAGCTACTGATTGATACTATCGCAATTCAAAATCCAGACAGGACCAACTCACAATGGTCCAAAAGGAATGCAGATGTGGAGTTTTTTACTATCCTTCCAACTGTCCCCACCCTCATGATTCTCTAGATTTCAATCCTCTTCTTCCTTCCCCTCCATTTAATTCACTCTTTTCTCTTCTCTCCTACATTTTTCTCTCACTCCCACCTTCTCTCTTGGTCTCTTTGGCACTCTCTAGAAGGAGTATGGTCCCACATAGATGGACAGACGTAGGACAGAGGTGCTCTGGTAGCTCAGGATTGAGTTGACAGACACCATCTCCAAATCCAGGACATACTCTTTGGGTCCGGTCAAGGTGTGGGCTAGAACCAGCATGGCATTCATGTTGTTTATTTGCTGTTGGGAGAAATCACATATAGACAAGAGGCAGTAACTGACCCAGTGAAGGGACTAGTAACTAAAGATGTGTAGTATGCATAGGGATTCACTTGTATTGCAAGCCAACCCTGTTCCTGTAACAGAGGCTGTAACTCTCAAGAGTTGAGATGTTGACTACTTGAACGCAGCAGATATATTTAACGCGTAGTGTGAAGCACAGGCTGCCAGGCCACTTGGGGGATAGAAGATGTACAGTGGGAGGAACAGATCATTTGTTGCACTTACTCGAATGTAGAAATCCCCGTGGTCATCCCCAGAACGGATGCGAAAGGTATTATAGGCCCCAGGCTGGAAACTGGTGGCTTGGATCTGGAAGATGTCTGATGGGACGGCACGGTCGGATGTCAAGCTCATGTAGCGGTGCACAGTGGAGAAAGGCAGGTCCCGGCAGGCAGGTTCAGACACGGGACACAAACAGCGACTGGAGGGGTAGGGGGTTTGGAGTTACGTTTACCCATGATTTTTTTTTTCATTTTTGCAGAAATGTAAACCATAAGCATGTAAACTTAGTGTAATTAGCTTAATGTCAACAAAAAGAGAGTGAAACTTAATGAACTTCAATAAGTGATGTCATGTGCTCTTGGTTTACACCATTAACAGGGAACGGTCTGAGTCACGTTCTCACGTGGATGGCATGGTAACTTGTCCTGCAGTTTTCAGCCCCCCAATGGTCAGGTGGTAATGGTGGTTTGCTAGTTTCAGCAGATGCTTTGAGGGCGGTACACAGTGTCCATCCATCCATCAGAACGTAAAACAGTTCCCTGGCAAGTCTGGTTGCCCCAGTCATTATCGGAAATAACTCAGTCAATTCAGCTAAATGTTCTAAATATTTAACTGATGGAGCCAAAAAAACAAGTGAATGATATTATCCACACTCTTGTGCACCTGTTACCAATTTAACAGAGACACATTCTTCTGAATGATGGATTACTCTCAGATGGGGAAAGTATGCAATATTTTGGAAAGTATACTTTAGAAAGCAGTACACTCTTGATGATGATGTTAGGAATGCTCTTCCAGATGCTGATGACACTTACAATGTGTGGGTCAGATGTAGTGCAGCAAAAACACATTTCCTGCATGAAACTGTATGAAGCTGCTTAAAAGTAACTGGAATTGCACAAATGAGAGGGACTGCAGCCCACAATCAGCACTGTACTGCACAAGTAAGAACACATCTGCCAAGTGTTCTTTGACAGCATCTGAGTGGGACTCACTTTTCAGACACCTGCATGTAGGGATCTTGGCAGTGGTTGGTGTCCACACACTTATACCCGCCGTGAATGTTTATGCAGGTCTGCCCCTCGGTGCACTGGTGTGCGCCAGACTCACACTCATTTACATCTGGGCGAAGGAGAGAGTGGTCCATCAGGGAAAACCAGTCATGTAGAGACAGTCAGTCTGTGGTAAAAGGATGAGCTAAAACTGGTGACAGGAGCTGCAATGTGGAGAGCATCAGTGTGAGTGAGGCAGCTGCCAGTTCCAGAGCAGAAACCACGATCAGATCTGCTTGAGCAATGTGCGGTACACATCAAACTACAGAAAAGCCCTGCAGAAATAATCCAACTGCATATGGCATCAGCTGCGCACAGACCACAGTGAACAAGTATAGAAACAGAACGACATGAGTGCAGTCCATAAACATGAGGTTGAGGACAGTGGATATTTACCCTGGCAGAGGCGTGTTCCCAGCTGCTGGTACCCCTCTGGGCATACACAGGAGAACTTCCCTGGCTGATTCACACACTTGTACTGGCACAGGTAACTTGAATAGCTGCATTCATCAATATCTGCAGCAGAAAAGGACAGCAAAGCAAAGCACATGGACAAACTCCCTCTGTGCATGGCAATCACAGGGCAGACACACATGTTTTTACAGACACTGTTTCTAATTCAGAATATGCATCACCTAACCATGTGGTGTTGGGCCCTTAATGAAAGCAAGATCAATCAAAGTCACCTACAGAACAGCTGCCACTTCATTAACCATCAAGTTTAAGAAGTAACTCGTGCCCCCAGTGAAACCTGGATGTCCTAGTCACACTTGATCATACATACCTGTAGACGTATATAAACATAACAATTATGTGAAAGCACAAACAAAAAGAGTTGAAGGCCCAGAGAGAGTTGATGGGTGGAACAAGCATCAAAACAGAGACTTTTCAGACTGTGAAACTGATGGCCAGAGGATATCTACTGTTTTGTTATAAAGGTATGAATAATACAATGTTCTTATTGTGTTCTGTTGAGCAGCGTTAATATAGTGTATAAGTGAACTCTAGCTAATACAAATTTACTAACATCAATGGTTTTCATTCGTGACTGATGTCACAGTGATACAATAGTAAGGATTATTACTAGTTTATTAAAAGTTATAATTTCCACTGTTACTCAGTTTGTGGTTTTTGTTGTCAAAGTCTATCACAGTCAGTGTTTGGTTTGCTAATATCAGGCTGACTGCAGGTGGCACAGTGGTTACACCTGTGAACTGGGAGGTTGTGGGTTTGATTCCCACTTCTGGCTGGACTACCCTTAAACAAGTTTCATCCTAAACTGCGCTAGTAAAAATTATCCACATGTTTAAATTAATGTAGAAAACTTTTCACTATAAGTTGCTTTGAAACAAATTGTCAGTTAAATGACTGTAACATAAGTTGCTCCAGAATAGCCCTAAAATGAGATTCTCCTTCTTTATAAAAAGCTCCTGGTTTTCTGTCTGTAGAAGCGGGGAGAGGTCACAGGAGACAGCTGGGCACACCACAGCAGTTGGGCTTCCCCTGACTGCTGCCAGCTGTGAGTCATCTCGCCGTGGGGCTCCAAGAATATGGAGGGGGGCTCTCTCCCACACAGAGAAATCCAACCCCATCAGTATGCTGAAGCAGTCCAGCCCCAACCAGGGACACCACATGTCTTGTCCACGAGTCAGAAAGAATCATGGCAGCAATCATTCAGCGTTAAGTGAGGCACTTACCCTCAATTGCTGTACTAAAATCCAAATGGCTTGTGAATAGACTGCACCATCTATAGGGTGTACAGCTGACGGTGTATTTGAGGTAAGAGTTCCTAAATGAAATGTTTGTCTAAAGCAGCAAGCACAGTGACAGCAAGGGAAGCAGTTCAGAAACACTGTGAAAGAGCTGCTTCGTCCCTTCACCACCATCCTGACAGACAGACATAGAAAAAAAAAGAGGTAGACCACTACATAAATAAATAGACAGGTAAGTAAAAAAGACACCTAAACAGAGGAAAACAGGCAGACAGACATACTGACAGACAGACAGGCAGTCCTTTGTGCCTCACCATTGCACGCAAAGCCATCTGACCCCAGCTCGTAGCCCTGGTCACAGCGACAGTGGAATGTGCCATACGTGTTATAACACCTCTGCTGACAAGGGGCACCCATGTCACACTCATTCACATCTGAGAAGAAAGAGCAGAGGTGGAGGAGACAAGAAAACACAGTGGGAGGCAGGTATTGAATATTTTCACATGGTATCTTAGACAAATAAGTTATCTATAAAACAGACAGAACTCATTCTGAGGTTTTGTCATCTTCATCTTCCTGAAATTGTAATATGGTCTTGCACATATATATGGATGCAGGTTTTTTGAGGGCCTCACCCACACAAGAGCGGTTGTTCCCTGCCACCTGAAAACCTGGCTCACACTGGCAAGAGAAGGACCCGGGCACGTTGACACACCGGTGCTGGCAGTACCTGTACCTGCACTCATCAATGTCTGAGGGGAGGAGAGAGGAGTGGTGAGACGCAGTCAGAGCCAGAGAACAGCAGAATAGTCAGAGATTGAGAGAAAGGGATGGGAACCAACCACAGAGCTGTCAGATACAAAGCAGCATAGACAGGTTGACGTCAAAAGAGTGTAAGTTAGGGCAGCATATTGGCTCGGCAGGTAGCAGTGGTGCCTCACAGCACATGGGTTACGGGTTGTGATCCAGCTCAGTTTGTGTGGAATTTACATACGCTTCCCATTTTCACATGGTTTTACCTGTAGTGCTTAGGTTTCTTCCCACAGTCCAAAGCAACTTTGGGGAATCTATTTGGAAAATGTGTGGCCAAAAAGCTTTCTGTGAACTGAAACATCTCATCATAAATATTTCTAAAGAATTACCTGAAATACCTGTAAGTACAGAATTACTAATATTGATGTATTGTAAGTACTTAAGTACGTATTATGAAAGTATAAATAAGTAATAAGAAGTTCAGGTACTATGCATATACAGTATTACAGAATGTCGTTAGACTTCTGACATAATTATATCATTTTTTAAATAATATTATGGCCATTTCTCTGCAGTAAGGATTAGGGTTAGGATCCAGATATGAAGTATTTGAGAGTTTTCAGAGGTGAGGAGGCAACACAGTCCCATACTGATGAGAGGTGAGGGGGGGTCATAGAGCTCCAGGTAGAGAAGACTATAGAGACACTGAAAATCTACGAGGGGTCTTACCGATGCACTCCATGCCGACCTTACGGTACCCGTCAGGGCACTGGCAGGTGTAGCCGCCCGGGCTGTTAAAACATTCCTGGCTGGGCTGACAATCGTGCATGTCCTGCTCACACTCGTCCACATCTGCAGCCAGCAGTCAGCAAGAGTCAAAGTGGTTCTGCACTATTTATATGCAAAGTGGTACTGCACATATATATAACTGCATGGAGCATTAATAACACCTCTCAACCACAGCACACAGAGCAGTATAACCACAGCAGCAACTCAAGTGAGCCGAATACTGTACACACATACAAAAATCCGAGTATAACCACCGTGTGACCAATTCAAATTCCCTCACTACCAACTACTGTATCATATTTATCCCTGCAGTCCTCACATTCCACAGCTGCATATTGATATGAATCCATATTTTGGATCTGCTAAAAGTACAGCTGTCTCACTGTCCAAAATTCCAACTGCACAAAATGAACAGCCCCATACCCATCCCAATGACATCCTCCAGCTCCTTCAACCCTTAACCCTAAACCAAAATACCCCCCCACCTGCACACTCACCCACACAGTTGCTGCCCTGCAGCTCATACCCCAGTGGGCAGGAGTTGAAGGTCTCACTGTCCCCACGGGATGAGCTGTGCGGCAGCTGGCTGGGGGGGTCAGGGGCGGGGATCACAGAGGCAGAGCGCGGGAGGCAGAGGTAGCCACCGTAGTGGTTGAAGCACTTCATCTCCCCTTTGCAGGCCTCCAGAATGGTCTCACACTCATTTATGTCTGATGGGAAGAATCAGGAGAAAGGAAAACCACAGGATGTGGAAGGACAGGAAGCAGCAAGGGCAATGGGATAGATCTCACCTTTGCAGTGCTGGGTCTGTGGATCCCACTCATAGCCATCTGTACATTCCTACACAACACACAAGCATAGAGACAGCATAAAGGTCATAAATCTTAAATCTAAAACATATACAGATAATAGCACTCCACCTTTGCAGAGTTACCCCACCAATAAGTTTCAGAATCACTGCATTGTGTGATCATTTCTGATGGTAGTTTTGTCACAATTGCTCTTGTTGTAGTCAATTATATTATCACTGGTAGAATTAATAGTGTCCTAAATGCAGACTGCTTAGTAAGAAACCCTTCTTGTTGCACAGAGAAGAACTAAAAGTGACATAATGTGACATTTACAGCTTTATATAAAGGGTGTAAATTTTTTGTTGAGCTGTTCCAGAATTCTGATCCAGAATTTTGACAGCTGACCAGTGTCAAAGTCAGAAGAAAGACTCATCTCCTCTGAACAAACTGTGAATATGGGAAATTGAAAAAGCCAATTTATCCCGCAGAGCATCATGACAGTCGGGAGCCTATCCCAGAAGCAAAGGGCACTAAGCTATTGAACTCTTGAATTTTATTTCTCAAGAGTGTTTAAAGAATAAATTCAGGCACTGATAACTAATGAAAAAAGGCTGTAAATTTTGTACATATTCTGTCAATTTTAGTCAAAATTGTGATATAGAAAACATGAGCATATGTGTTATGGTTAGTAAACCCTAACCCTGATAGAAATTCATGAAACATTGCTCTGATACTGTTCTCCAGAGAAAAGGAATGAGTGAGAAGGTAAAGGAGAAAGTAAGGAAGACAAAATTAGGTAAAAGTTGGGAAACACAGCTACAGGAAGGGATAGCAGGAACAAGAGGGTTGAAAAGGGGAGGAAATAGAATGTATGACAGAAAGGTCTTCAGACACAGCAGTCTAGAGGACAGAGAAGCTTTCTGTACAAAAATATGTGTCAAAAAAAGAGGAGTTGGGCTAAGGAGGAAGAGTTGTTGCCCCTCCCTTACCGTGTAGGTGTCACTTTCTGCCGCAGGCTGTGAAATAGTGCAGTGGAGGAGGAGGGACACACACACACACGCCAGGGGTACATATATGCCCTGCATGCTCGCAGCCAGTTGAGCCAGACACAGAGATGGACACGTTCACACGACTCCTCTGTGTGGATTGAAGATGTGAGCAGGTTGCTGGGAAGGCTACACACATACACAAACTCTCTTTCTCTTACTTACACACACAAAAACACATACACACACATATACACACAAACACACACACCCACGTCTTGCTGCTGGGTAGGCAGACACAGTAAATAGACAGCAGAAAAAACTGGAAGAGGAGTCCTGTGTTCCTGCCACGTTTGGAGCACAGTGACGGACCTGGAGACAGAAAACCAGGATTTTGGTGACTGAGAGTGACATCAGTGAGATTACATTACAGTTTACTCATTTAGCTGATGTTTTTGTCAAAGGCCACCAAGTTACTTAAAATCATTTACCCATTTATAGAGCAGAGTATTCTTATTGGAGCAGCTGAAGGTTGGTTCAAATCACAGTGCTACTGTAGAACCACTAATCATGGTACTTACCCTGAACTGAAACAGTATGAATACCCTGCTGTATAATAACTGCAAAAGTGAACAACATTAAGATATATGTTGGTCACAGGTATTACATAATAAAGAATAAATAAGCATAAAGTGAAGATTAGAATTAAAAAGGCTTTAAAGTTGGAAAAACCCTTCATTCAGAGACAATAATATTGGAGAAAAAATCTGTGGTGTCTCAGAGCTACCAGTGAAAACTCCAAGAGTTGATGAATAGGTGCAGCTGCTCTGTAGTGAGCCCTATTCTACAAGACACTGCTAGGTCTGGAAAACTTTAATGACCATGTTTAAATTAGAAAGTAATTTAAAGACTTGGACTTGAACTTGAGACAAACCCAGGCTTAGATTCAAACAATGATTCAGTCACCGACAGGGGACTTGGAATGAAACCTGAACTTGAAAACAACTGACAGATTTAAATCAGACTTGAACATTACTGAAAACTGTATAGCAGTGAGTGAAGGAGAAGAGGTTATGTCTGAAGTAAACGTCATGGGCAGCACAGTCGCACAGCAGGCAGTGCTGAAGGCTGCAGGTTCAGATCTGGTGCAGTTATTTCGCATTTTCTCCCCACGCTAAGTGAATTTTTTTTATTAAATCCCCTGTAGTGACTGAGATTTTGTGCGTGTGTGCGTGTGTGTGTGTACATGTCTGTCCATTCGTCCATTTGTCTGTCCATCACATCAGTCTGTCACACAGATAACTGTAAGTATCAGCGTGACGTAGTCTTGGACAAATTTGTCAGATATGAATTAATGACTAAACAGTGAATGTGACAATACGTTTATTTTTGCTGGCGTATCTTGTTCGCCCTAATAGGTCACTGAAGTAACATAATCTGTCACAATAGAACGTAACCATCTCTGTTTGTGATGAAATTGCTGAGTTGCAATAACCCAATAACATGAATTTAACTCCCCCCAGTGGTCAAAAATATACAAGACTCATGAAACACACAAATGTTTGAACTCATATTTTGTTTTTCCATTTTCCGTTCAAATCTTTCTTTTTCTAAAAACAGAGTAAGTGGGCTACATCAGCCAAGAGAACTTTAAAGGCCATAAAAAAGGCACAAAGCTCCCTTTGGTACAGTTCATAATGCTTTATGAACAATGAAACATTTAAAATATTTTAAAATGGTATGAAATGTGAAAAGGGTAATTGAAAACTAATTAGTAATACTGGTCAGTTCTCTGGCATGCTGGACAGTCTCCCTCTTGTTTCCCCATCATAGTAAAGATGCCAAGGTACACCTATGTGTTCGAAAAGTGAGAGACAGGAGATTTAGCCACTTTTCCTGTGTTGGGCAACGACTACTTGTTTCCGATCAAATATCTGGGATTAGACCCTAAACTGAGAGAAAATGCCCTTTCCTTGGCTTTGGATGAATAATGGGAAAACAGAAAGGCAATTCAGTTATGACGCTGGCTCAGAGCAACACATGGAAAACAGTGAGCCTACTTGTACTTCAGAAAAAATATACTGTCAGAAAGCAAGACCTTATAATCATCAGTGTCCTTCATTTTCCTGTGCAGAAGATGCATACATTCATATTCATATGCACCCACAGGCATACAACACACACACACCCTGCAGTGTACACAAGCAGCCAAACCACAGAAACACTACTAAGTCTGCCGCGGAGCTATTGTTGCCACCGTCACACACACATACATAGACACACAGAGGCACACAGGCAGCAGTATTCGGTGCTATTGTTGCCATGATTATATCCACCAAAAAGGAGGGAGACCAAAGCCACAGGGCGACGTGCACACTGACACATACGCACACAAGCTGGCGTTTTCTCCACCACGCAGTGAAGACTGGAACACCCATGCAGGCCAGTATCACACACAGAACACAGAGCTCAGGCCACTCCACTTTTTCCCTTCACATAGATACTAAACATGAATTAGGCCAGTAAAAATAGCTAGCTGCATAAATGAGACAAACGCTAATCCACTTTGAATAAACTCTTTAGAAAGGTAACAACAATTCCCCATGTTTGAATAGTCACCTACACATTGTTGCTATGGGTGATGTACAAGATATGTTTTAACTTGCTTTCTTATACACCAGCAACACTGGTGATGGGAAGTATAGCAACCAGGCAAAGTTAAGTAAAGAGATCCACAGCAGCACAATGTGTTTTACACTGGGGAGCAAGACATCAACACATCTACATGTTATGACATACCTGTTCACACACAAAACAGTGAAGGCAGAGTAATGTACACTTAGCAGTCTACACATTTAGGCACCAACAGTCCCGTCTGCACACATGCAATTGTGGTGTTTCGCTTGCGCCACAACAGCACTAAGTAAACAAGGCTGAGCCCTGCTGACGCCACTACAGCAGATACCCCGGAGGGTGCGTTGATTCCTGTGGGTGAGTGTCCTCCCTCAGAAATGGAGTAAAATAACAAAGATCTGGTGAAAACAAACAGCCAATGCATCACTTGCCTTTCCTCACCCCACCCAACCTGATCCTCCTGCTGAGGATGTGGGTTACATTCCCAGGCCGGCCACCCTACACCACCCGACCCCATACAACCTGTCATTGTCCTGGAAATGAGACCACTGACATACAGGAAACCATGGCAGCTGGTCAGCAGAAAGGACCCAGCAGTTCTGAACAGCTTATAAACCTAACCCAAGTGCACAGATAGGGCCAAGCTGCTACCCCCAGGCGCTGGGACTTTCCCAGTGCAGTAACATGGAGCTTCAGCTACTGTATTAGAGGGATGGCCTGAGGGAGATCCTTCCACTGTGTTTTGCCAGCGTGTCTAAACCTTCGGACTTCCTCACTGATTAAAATAAGAATCAACAGGGAGTTTAGCCAGACTGTCCAACCCAGTTGGACCAGCCCTGTTGCGCTGTCAGTAAGGTTAAACCAGTACTGTTTATCTACAAGAGAAGATGGTTCTTATAGAAGATGGTTCTGCTGGAGTTTTTTTCAAGAGTTGTTGCAGACTTTAATTTTTTGAGAAATTGGACAAAGGACAGCATAACTTTTAGAGCAATCTCCTTCCACTCAAAGGTCTCAGGTTTGAATCCCACCTCCTAGTAAAGGACCCTTGAGCAAGGTACTTACCCTGAATTTCTACATTAAAAATTACCCTGGTGTATCAAATTGTATAGAATCACTGCAAGAAGCTTAGTATACAAGCTTACATTGGAGAAGAAGAATGGTAAATAATGGCCAAAATTGACAATTTTAATAAACAGCTCCACTTCCAAAAGGAACACTAAGTTGGATGTTGCCATTTTTTTTACTGGAATCTAATTTAATATCACCATTCAGCAGCTTAGCGTGTGACAGCATGTGTGGCATGCTATTATACTTACATTTACTCCTTCAGCTGATGCTTTTCTGCAAAGCAATGTTGGAGTGTTAAACTAGTTACAGTCCATGCTTGAAGTGGAAAAAGTGCTGGTACTCTCCTCATTGACATGCTGGTGTGTGTATATCAGTCAGCATCAACAACTACTAAGTATTAAACTATCAATTTCTTCAGTGAATAAAAGATATTAGAAGTTACTGTTGATGGTCACAATATATAGTTCTTCAATAAAGGGGACACACACCAGGTATGAATGGTAGGAAAGAGGAGGATGAGCTAACTTGCAGCATCACTTAGCGCACTCTGGGTAATGAAATGTAGCTATGAAACTGTTATGAATAATGACCGTGTACTACAGCAGTGCTTTCCTGGGAGATGAGCTCAGCTAGAGAAATCTGGACAGTGGGGGAACAGGAAAGAGCATTGAGAGTTTATGAGAAGTGTTGGCATGCAAAAAAGTCCTGAGACTACAAACAGCAAAGTGCAGAAGTGCTACAGTGTGCTGCTGAGCACTAACTTCATGGGGTGGTAGCAGTGAGATATTGTAACCTTCTGAACTTTAGTCCTTGTTTTATCTATATGGATGCACTTGCAGTTTGTCAGTGTAGTGTTTCCCCCTGCATGTTGCTGTGACTCAGCACTGTTCACAAAAGTAATAAAAATGGTATTTAACAAAATATATCCTTGTTAGCTATACTGTCTTTTTTTCCTTTGCTTGCTAGCTATGAGGCTGTTATGAATAATGAGCATGTACTGCAGCAGTGTTTTGCTGGGAGAGCAGCTCAGCCAGAGAATTTGGTTGGAGCACCAAGGGATTATGAGAAAAAGTCCTGGTACAAAATGTAGAAGTGGTGGTAGCTACTGCATACCAGCCCACTCCAAACAATGTTTACAGCCCAATCACCCTTCCATTATCATTAACTGTTTAATCCTGAGGAGGGTTGTGGTGGTCTGTAGCCTGTCGCAGAATCATAGAGCACTAGGCTATGAAACTACCCTAGAATGGGACTCCAGTCATGTTTACAGCCACTTACCTATTTATAAAGTTGATTAATTTTTATATAATCGATTCAGGGTAAGCACCTTGGTCTAGGGTACTACAGCAGGAAGAAGGATTCAAAACTGTAACCTCTGAGTCCAAAAGCTACAGTTCTAACTGCTACAGTACTGGTTCTTGTGGTCAGTACCCAGATGGTCCTGGACTCCTGAAGTTTCTTGCATGTTCCAGTAAACTTAGAGCACTACTCTGCTGAGAGGCAAATGGGTCAAAATTGAAAGCCCAACTGTGTAAATGCACAATCTGTCAAGTGCGGCTCATTAAGAGAAAACATAAATAAAGCAACAAGGCGGGGCGACACACAGCCCAGGCTGTGCTGGCACAGTGGGGCAGTGTTTGGCACTCTGGCGTGCAGAGTGTGTCCCTGGGCCCCACTCTGGCCAGCACCTGCTGCTTTGTTTGGTGTGCTGTGGCCTGCGAGACTTGGCTGCACCCTTTCACCCTCCGTGGGACAGCAAATAAATGCTGAGCCCTAAACCACCAGCCAAAAGCCACAGCTTCTGAGAAGCACCCGGTGTAACTCCCATTATGCACAGTGTCTAGAAGAGGGTAGCACTAGATAGCCATGTGTTTCATCTGGAGTTGGAGGGAAGTGAGTGAGAGACTGAGCCATACAGAGAAATTTCCACGTAGCTGTGAGCCTGTGCAGTTGAGCAATACTATTGTGTAATAAAGTTAATATTTTACACTATGCCTGAATCACGCTGTGGCCTGGTGCCTGTATTTTATATGTCACGGGGTGTCAGGCGAGGGGGGTATGTTTGTGAACAAGCTGGCGCATTGGCGTCACACTGGGGCTGTGGAGTGCTGGGGTGGTGGGTTGACCAGAATCAGGTTTGTCGCATAGCGTTAAGACACCACTGCCTGTATTACTAAGGCTCCCCCGCCTCCAGCTGCACACCCTAAGTTTGACCATGATGTGCACTACCCCCATTTGTAAAATGGACCAGTACTCAGAGGCCCAGACCCCCTCAACAGCACCCCCCCTTGTTTTCTGTCACGTAACGGCAAGCTCAGTCCCACTGCCTCTGTCCTCCAGATAACCTCTCTCGATTGACTTACACACACACTCACACACTCTCGAACACATCATACCTACCAGACAGTATGACTTTTTGTCCTCCCAAGTCCTCTCCCAGCCTCCTTTGTCCTTGAGTTCCTCCCTTTATCCTTCTTTGCGCTCCTTACTTTCAGCAGTTGGGACTGTAGGAAGAAGGCCTGTCGCTTTCTCCTGTGGGTGCACAGCGCTCAATCTTTTCTCTGGCCCTTCGCTGTATAATTTGCAGGCGTCTCTCCTGTCCCAGCCTCTCAGTCGTGCGAGACAGAGCACACAGGTCCACAGCAACAGTGTGAATGTATGAGAGGGTGAGGGAGTACGAGAGAGAGAAGAGAAAGAGGGCGGCCCATTTCTACCCCCCTCTGGCTCCCCTGCACTGCTCTCCTCCAACCCCCTCAAGTTCTCTTCTCTTCCTCCTCTGACCCCCCAGCATGCATTCCTGGTCTGCGGCCCAAATTCCAAAATTCCACATCCGTCTCGTTTGCAGACGGAACAACGGTGCACAGATTCATGCCCCCCATGCACACCCCCCAAGTCTCAGAACACACCTGGTTTCATTTAACTCCACCACCCCCAACAACAGCTGGCCTTCTCAAGACACACACACACAGACAAACTCAGCCCCCATCTTTCTATCCTTACCCCCCCATCTCGCTGTCGTTTGGCCTCCTCCTTTCAGGCTCTCTCTCCCCTTCGCTTGGACATGGCCGGATATTTATAGCTGGGGAGAGAGGCTTGAGGAATGTGGACAAAAATTAAAGAGGAGAGAGGGAGAAAGTAGGAGAGGGAGGGACATGTCTAACTGGAAAACTGGTCCATTTATTTTTTCAGTCCAAATATTTAAAGGAGAAGTGTTAATAAACTTGGATGGACTTGGGCATATAATGATGGCACCAGTGACCCTGGTGCAGAAATCACACCTTCACGCCTACACTCTGTAATTACACCTTACTGTTTCACTTACATTTATTCAGTTAGCAGATGCTTTCCTCCAAAATAAAGCACAGCTCTGAGAAAATTAAACTGTATCATTAACGGCAAGGGACACACAGATACAGACACGGGATTCTCAGAGTACAGTCACTTTTACAATACCACTTTTACTAGCATACATTACCAATTATATGCAAACAGCTGAATTCAGTCCAGAATGGATAAGGAGTACATTTTAATCCTGAACAGATAAGGCAGTGAAAGTGTATGGAGCAGACAGGAGAGAAGGGGATCTGAAATACATATGTTTTGAGACCCTTCTTGAATGTTGAGAGGGATTCAGCAGTTTTGAGTGAAAGAGGGGGTTTATTATACCACATTCCAGCCAAAGCAGAAGCATATAATACTTTATCTTTCACACAGTTAAATAGAATGAAGCTGTGCAGCAATCAAATATGGAAGCAGTTACTGAAACTGCTGGATGGGCATCAGTGTTTCATCGTGTCAGTGTGTGCAATGTAATGAACTCAGAAAAGAACCACATGTGCTATTTGGAACAGGTGCACCAACACTGTCATCATTTTATTGTACATGTATAAGAAAGTAAGTTAAAATGCTCCACACTGAAACAGAACTGATATACCACCACTTTTACTTTTTGCTGATGCCAAAACCCACTCCAGTCCACTATGCAGTCATACCAACACAAACACTCATCTACAGGCTGTCTCATCTTTTCATTGTGGTCTATATTTAAATAATTAAATACATTGTACTAAATCTAGGTTTCTAATTTTAAAAATCAAGTGGCAGAATTTTGAGCGATGTTGAAAAAGCCCTCCTATAACAAGGTCCAGAAGAACAAAAACCAGCAAAAATGAATCATGAAAAGTCATAGAATAGGCTTATTATTTAGTGGAACTTAATTTTTTTGTTTTCTCTAAGTTGTATGTTGTGACTTTTCTGTCCATTACCTATTTTTTCCCATAAGAAATAATGGTGATACAAACCCCACTTAATGGAATTCACCTGATGAAGTAATGCCACTGAATGAAATAACCCTGTTTTATGACGTATATATAAATGTTTCAATTGTCCTTGTATTTTTTAAAAAACGCTGACAGCTCCCCAAGTGTAAGGGCCATCTTAAAACTAAATGTTATCATAGATCATATTAATAACTATTAACATCTATGACTATATTAATACACACATCAGTATTTTGATACTGTTCGAACGTTCGGGTATTCCAGACTGTTCATGCAAACATTTTGTTCTGAAATCATCAGATTTCTTTTGAAGAGCAAACAAAAACACCTTATACTGCTTCCATCTGAATGCATTGTCCACTTGAATTGATTCAGAAGGTACCACTGCCAGTGGAGTAGCTAGTTAGTGAACATAGTTTAAAACACATATTTATGACAAAGCCCCACTTCTGCAGTGATAGTTATGCATATTTTCTTGGTTTTGAAATTATATGAAAACAGATTATTAAAAAGAATTTTTTTCCCCCATCTAAACCACTATACAAGTGAGGGAATAGATTCTGAAAGTTGCAAAGTACAAAAGAAAAACAATATAAGCAGTTCACGTCCTGTCAGTTTTCAACACAGAACCATGTCATGGGAATTTAGTCTGTATGTATAAAATGTTGTTATTATTATTATTTGAACATGGAACCTCTCTTGGTGTGAATTTTTGGAAAATTATGCCAGTCAATATCTATTTCAGAAATCACTCAGGACAACATTGGGCATCACACATTTTCCACACACACAGCTGCTCACACCTTTCTTAAAAAAAATACATCAACACTGTGATGTCAAACACCTTTATTCTGATTAAATTACAATTTACAGAAAACAAAAAGTAATCCCCCACAGCATCTAAGATCTGTGGGCAGAGAAGATAAATGTGTGTGTGTGTGTGTGTGTGTGTGTGTGTGTGTGTGTGTGTGTGTGTGTGTGTGTGTGTGTGTGTGTGTGTATATATATATATCCATATCCAACAGAGCAGGACAAGAAGTGGACAGAAGCGGCACAAAGCAAAAGGAAGAGGAGTGTATGAAGAACTGGAAGCAGATGTGAAAGGAAGGAACCAGTGACAAAAGGGGACCAGATGCACAGAAGAAAAGAGAAATAACAAATGGCAGATTAGGTTGTTACAAACAGAATAAATAATTGAGGACGGTGGAGAGATGGAGGTCAGTGGGCAGTAGGCTCACTAGTCATGGTACATCTTCAATATGCAGCTTTTGATGACACCCATGTACCTGTCCCACGTTGCCTGATGCCTGGACAAAGGAGACAAAAACAGAATGAAAACAGGGTTGTGCACAAAATTTAAAAGTTAAAAATATATATTATTTTCATAACAAAAAACTGATACTAGAATGCAGGATACATTACTCTGGTATT
This sequence comes from Arapaima gigas, assembly GCA_900497675.1. Taxonomy (NCBI): domain Eukaryota; kingdom Metazoa; phylum Chordata; class Actinopteri; order Osteoglossiformes; family Osteoglossidae; genus Arapaima; species Arapaima gigas. The sequence continues at coordinate 746,222 of UFQX01000167.1, read as the reverse complement.
TAACTAAGCAATAATATGGAACAGTGATCCACAGGTACTTGGAATCACAAAGACAGTATGTAGCCTGTCTCAGATTGCAGTTATTCACAATGTCACTGTCCACAGGAGATTTTTCAACATGCTGCAAAGTAGACGTTGCCATTCTTACACTTGGCACTTACTCCAGCTACACAGGATTTTACAACTCCAACTCGGAAAAAGTTGGGACGGTATAGAAAATGCAAATAAAAATAAAAAGCAGTGATTTCAAAATTTACTGACTTGTAATCCATCACAAACAGTATAAAGACAAGATATTTAATGTTTAGTCTGGTCAACTTTTTTCGTATTTGAAGTTATTTGTGAAATTACTTTCATGTTCCATCTTAAAACTGTACTCTTACTAAAGGATTGATCAACGACATTTTTTGTCATAGGAAAAAACAGGAGCATATTCACACCAATTACTGATTAAATGAAACTATCAACACTGTACATTTTTCCTTAATGCAATAATAAGTACAGATATATTTACTAATCAACCATTGTAGACACTAATTAGTATAAAATTAAAATAACACAATAAAAAGACCAATACAGTGATCACTGTATTAATATTATCAGTAGGCTAATTAGATCTAATACAAAACAAGAGTGAGAAATGAATACGGCTACAAAACCTCAGAGTTGTGTGGTAAATAAAGACACATTAAAAAGCAGCTGAACTGCACAAATCACCCTGAAACAGTGCAGCATGAAAACTAAATAAAATGGGGAAAGAGCACCCTCCTTTGGAAAATGCAATACAGCACATCCCAAGAAAGCAACTATTATTATTGTTGTTGTTGTTGTTGTTGTTTTGTTGTTATAATAATAATAATAATAATAATAATGTTGTTTTGTTGTTGTTGTTAAATTACTACTACTATTATTATGGTGAGGTTCTTTTAACCATTTTATTAGGTTCTTTGAAGATAACAGTGTTGTGTTTCTACACTAAACCACTCAAACCCAAGTCCTCTGACTGCAAGCCAAGCTCTAACCACTATGCCACCTGCTGTCCTAGAAAAGGAATCTCTAAGAAATAGAGAACCAGCTGGCAGGCCCAGTCACACCCAACATCAGGTGCAAACCTTATCCCAAATAAAGTACTACGTGACAACACTATTACAGTACCACACCCAAGAGCCCATTGGGGTAGAAAGGAGGCAAAGACTGACTTGAATGTGTCCAGTATGTGTGCAGAGTTGGTGTAGTGAATGAGGAAGAGCTTCATGTCTGCAAACATCCATCTGTCAGACTTGCAAGGCTCGATAACCTGAGAAAAAGAGAAATAAGAACAATGTTCAATACACTGAAACTCTATAATTCGGTGTACATTTTTTTCTTAATTATCCTTCTTAATTTCTGTTTATAGGTTTTAAAACTGAAATTTTCAATTCCTGCACTTAGTTACAGGATTGGGCAGCACTGCTAGGAATATTTTTTGATTGGTGCTTGAGAAGTGGTCATCAGGGGACTAGCTGTTGTACTGAAAGACATAATCTGACATGTAAATTTAGGATTAAAAAGTAAAATAATTTTACACCAAGTAAGTTGCTGTGGGTTAAAACATCTATAAACCAACAAATGAATCTTGAATCTGCATGCAAACCACACATCAATAACCTGCATGCAACAAAATAATAAATAAAAGAGCATTAAAAAAACTATACCTTCTCAACGAGGTCAATGAACAAATCCCTGACATCTTTTGTGTTTGTTAGCTTTGCAGCAATGTTAACCAGGCCTCTCGAAAGATTCTGTGATGAAGGAACAAAGCTATTATTTGCACATGAAATACATTAAAAAAATTTATATACATCACTTTCTGAAATATTTTGCTTTTCAAGGTTTATTTTACTTAGCACAGGAGTGGAATGTTGCTATATTTTTACAGAAATTAGTTTTTCTGAAACACGTTGGACGATCCACAGCCTACAGTTAGGACTGATGCTAGCCTTGAGGTATCATGGATTCCCCACCTTGAAGTTGGCCTCCATTTCACTGTAGACTTTGGTCTTTCCCCTGAGCGCTGTACACACCAGACTAATTGAGCAACAGTGAAGGACAGAGACAGAAACAGAAAGTAAGACTCAGCTGATGAAGACAAACACAACCACACAGATACTCCTGCACTATACCAAAACTGTCAAAAATGAGATTGAAATTCTAAATTTGTTAAAGGAAAGCACTCAAAAATCTGGCTGGCAAGTCTAACTGCAGCCAAGATCGTTGTTCAATGTTACCTCCTCAAAATTTCTCAGTAAGACACTAATACTACTGTGACATTCATTATTAGACATCATCTTTGGCAAGGTGGAACAGTAATGTCCAAGCATTTTGCAAACACAAAAAGATGAAATAGATAATCAGGAAAGATCTTCAAATTAAATTAACATAATGTTTGTTTTTATGTAACCTTTCCTTTTATCAATCTGCTTTTTCTTTTGTTTGTATCTTGTTGCAATTTATTAGTCCCAGGTGGGTTGGGTGTGGGAAGGGGGAGGGGTTTCAGAAGAGATAGGCTCAATGTGTTCATTGTTCACTGTAGTTTCTTAAACCAGAAAATAAATTGTAAAAAGTTACATTTAAAAAGTAGATCAACCAAATCAACAACAACAAAAAAAAACATCACTAGTACACAGCACAGTTATACATAAGCTAGAAACAGACATTTCTATAGGCTTTTCTAAGTGACTGAGAAATGAGGTCATACAGGACTAAATATACATGTAAACAACATCAGTTATTGCACTTTGATTTGATTCATCACTGATGTTGCCTGAAAACAGAAACTGATACTTTAATGTACCTCTTGTGCTGATCCAGCAGGTCTTTATCAGTAATTAAAATCTTCAGGTCCTTAAGATCCTGAAGGAACTCCTTATCCAGATCCACATCCATATCCTCAACCATGTTATCTGTAGAAGACATCAGCAAATGCATTACATATGCAAGGTATGTAAATGTATAAACCGTTAAGTCAAAAATACTAGCTTATTTTGAATAACAAACGCAATGCAACAATGGCTTTGTAACCATTTTTTCAGCATTCTGATTTTGTTAATTCTTACTGTTGTAGACCAATCTGCATTATAAAGGAAAAGTTAAACAAGCAGCCTTTTTATCAGAAAGTAATCTGTTATAGATTTAACAGCTTTTATTTTTACCCAGCACACCACCAACTACCTTCCTGCCTTTAAGAGGTACAGAAACTTTGTACCAAACCAACAGCGTTTATGAAACAGCTCACATGCCCTTCTAATGGTGACAGAAAACACATCCTGCTGAACTGTAACTAGTTATCATGTAGGGGGTGTTTGTGTAGTGACCACTCAACTTACATCATCATCATCTACTTTAGCATAACTATTTCAACTAGGGATACATGAGGATAATGGAACCATATCACTACTGCCCGATATTAATTTTATCAGGATCAGACTAATGCTGTTCACCGATGATTCAAACTGATATTTTCATAACTTTTTATAAACTGTACAGTTCCTTTTGTTTACTGTTTTATTTACATGTTGTTCTTTCTTGGTTGTATGACTTGTTCTATGTCAAATAGATTATAGCAGTTATCAGTGAAAGAATGCATCAGACTGTGATTAGTTTATCATCTGAAACCTTACAAATTTTTGCAGAGGTATAGCTCCTTATGCAGTCTAGGATCAGGACCTTTAGGCAACACCAGGCTCCAGCACTTGCAAAAATATGTCATTTGGAACAATTTTTTAAAAAAATTGTGTTGACAGGGAGATATTTCAGCTTCTGTGACAATACAGACTTGCTTTAGCTTGTCAATAAAAACCTCCCCCTCTGTGTATACACTTTGACAGATGAAAATGAAGACAAGGGGATGCAGAGCACTAAAAAGTTAAAAAGCCCATTCTGACACAGCATGAAAACCCTTATTTACTACACAAACAAATCAGACTGACAGTAAATATTTCGTAACTTTCCGTTTCCCTAAAATACCACAAATGACCTTAATGTAGCACCATGACCCCTCTGTCAATTCTCACCCACTGCCCCCACAGTCCAGTTGCTGATGAGCTGCCCAGCACAGCAGGCAAAATCCTGAAAGGAGAGGTACTGCAGTTTCCTCTTTCCTGTCTCAAAGCGATTGTTTGCAAAGAACACAATCGCCGCGTAGTCCCTAAAAAACCAAGCCAAAGGTAGAAACGTTTAAAACACTATGCTAACAAAAACTGACACATTGAAGTGGAATGAGATAAAAGTGATGTGCTTGATCTTGAATGTCTATAACTTTTTGACCCAAGGAGACACTTAAAATTATCTCAAACATTATGCTCACTTGGCCAGCTTGTCTGACAGCAGGAAGTGCTTCTGAATGTTGTCCACTAGGGGGCCCTTGAGTTCCTCCACAACTTTGAATACACGTTTAAAGTTATCAAACTGTAAAAGTAAGATGATGCATATTCACAGTGAAATCAGCAGTTTTGATTCCCAACACACAAAATACATACCAGTGGGTAGAATTACATTTTCACAGAAAGCAATTTAGTTAAAAAAGTACTGTGTCCTTGGAGTAAGATAAGTCCGTGTCAGGTTCAATTGATAACTAGTAACTTCTGCTGCCTAGTGAGTATTTTCCTTATGTAAACCAGTAACAGCTAATAACTAGTAAGATATTATAAAGCTGATAGTAGAAATAAGAACAAAATTAGTGCTGCTATTTCAAAGGACTTTAGTGATTAAAATATTAAAAACTCTGTTTTGCTGTTAAGTATTTCAGTCTATAATGCACCCACGTCCATAAATCTCTCTTACCTGACGTCTACAGCTTTTTAACGTGATTCCGGTCTTCATGCTCACATCATCAAGGTCTTTTTTGGTTCCTTTTGACAGTTTCTTCCCTAGGACCTCTCGCACGAATGCGTTGTCAAATGCATAGTACCTACACAACAGAACACAACATACACAATCCACTGAATGACATGCAAATGTGCAGAATGAACTTGGGTTACTGTATTTTTTTGAACACACACTGTGTGCAAAAGTTACATTTCCTGTGTGGCTTCCAGAAACCTAGACTGCATAAAAAGCCATATCTCTGCAAAAATTCATAAGGTTTCAGATGATAAACTAATCACAGTCTGATGCATTCTTTCACTGATAACTGCTATAATCTATTTGACATAGAACAAGAGTCACAGAAGAAGGAACAACATGTAAATAAAGCAGTAAACAAAAGGAACCATATAGTTTATACAAAGTTATCAAAAAACACATTGACAGACAGGATAGAGTGAAATGCAAACAGAAGCACACCTTTCAATGAGCATGGCCTGCCGATGGGGCGGGATCTGAAACAGAAGCTGATTGGCCAGCTTGGCTGGGGTTGTAAGCAGCCGCTCGCACATCTGAAATGTGCGGTACTGGTCCATAGTGTCACTATGCAATACCTCAGCGCTGGCCTCACACTCCTCCAGCACACCTCCCTCCATCCGCACCTTTACTGCATCATTAACTGGGGGGAGGAGAGGAAACAACCAGAGGTCTTTAGGTCAGTTTGATGCAACAACGGGTTTTACCTGTGTATTCACCTGTGTGTCAGGTACATGCACAACCAAAACAAACCTGTATAGCCATCCAACCAAAACTGATAGACCTCTTCATCCATGATGGTGGTATTCCCCACGAACACATCAAGCTCCACAGACATTTGCAAAACAGAATGGCTTCACTTATTTGCAATTTTCTTTTCTTTAGCAGCAACTGTACAGCAACAAAAATAGCAACATATTATAAACATGTCTAGATATATAACACAAGAAAAAAATGTTTTAAAATGTGATTAAGTGCAATTTTCCAAAAAGTCCACTATCCAGAAAGGTGCCCAGAATGATTTATCATTCAGATTAAATGTTTTTCTAGCAGAAGCAATTACATCCACTGGATCATCCATATACTATTTTACAGAAGAAATTCAAGTATAGCCCATAACAGCACGACAGTACTGAATTAAGCTAAAGGTTCTAGTAAGTCTCAAATGCTGAGAAGCCTTATCTTCCATTCAATGTGAGAATGTTTCAATACATTTACTCTCTTTTTTATTACATTAACATCCCCAGTACAGATTTTGAACAAACATGAACAATTTAATAAAATAAGAATACACAAAAATACAATCCCGGTAATACAATCCATCACAGTATGAAAACGAGAACACCTGACCCAGTGAAGTATGAGAGACACCGAGAGGAAACAGCCGAAATCCATCCCCTAACTGCACCTTCCCTCTAGAGTCCCACCGTGAGTAAAATAAAAAGACTAAACCCCAATTTTCTTTCAGATTAAAATAAAAATACTTTTCTACGTTTCTTCGCCATATATTACCACTATAACAGTTAAGAAAGGACAGCATTGCACATTCTGTTAAGGATAGTGTAAAATAAACTCGTATGCCTGAACACGGAGACTAAATATAGGTACATTCAGCGAGTGTACGCAGGATTAAACTCTCACCTTCAGCAGCTGCTACTAACTACTTCTGTCCTGAAACCCGGTGATAATTTTAAATACTACAGCAAGTTCACTGAAATTAAACAAGAACAACAACACTGCAGCTGTCAAGACATTAAACGCAGCTTTACACGTACAAAGTTCCGCTGAGCTTGAGCGCAACGCTCGCAGGAGGCCTTCTAAACAAACAAGTGTTCAGTTTAGCGGTACCAGCCTTGTTTGTTTGGGAAATGTGATGTTATTGTAGTAGTGGTAGTAGCAATTGTTGTTGTTGTTGTTGTTGTTGTTGTTGTTCTTTACGCCCCCTGTCCCAAACGCTCCGCTACCAATAAAGCACATCGCCCTACGTTATTTGGGGTCCTACAACAAAATGATTCCCCGCTGCAACAGCGAGTAACCGTACAATTAGTTCCTAGGTAACGATGCACGGTTAACAATAAACCTAATCATGTATTAAGATGGACAGTTTAGTTTTCTATCCTTTTTTACCTATTGCTCAAACTGTCGGACTGTAACATATGAACAGAAAATAGGTTGATATGAGAGATCTTATTTCGACCTTCTTAAGGGAAGGAACGAAATTCCGCCGCTGCAACCCGGTTGCCAGAGTGGCGTAAAAATTCCCATTGTGCGAGCTTTGCAAAGTCCTCAGAGGTCAAATACGATGGTCATAATGAGGGTACATCTGTACTTTCATTTACAAAGACAGTTTCTAAATCTATGCACTGTGTCACAGTCAATACAATCTTAATACTATGTCTTAATCCCTGGACTTCTTTTTTTAGTTTTTGTTAAAATAACATTAGATAAAGTTAAAAGGAATTTAGACAGCCCATTCAATACAGCCTCACACCAACTGAGATATAGAACAAGCAAATAGGATGCCAGTTTATTTATTTTGGGCTAACATAAAGAAACATTAAAGTTGAATCTACATAAAATGACTAAAGATAACACTTAAAAACACCCTTGCAACAGTTTCCTATTCATAGTGTTATGCTTTACATACGCAAGAGGTACCATTACCTCACGAGTTATTTCTGTATCTCAAGCAAGACAGGACATTTTTAAAAAGTACAGTATTGTAAAGACATGGGATCGCAAGCAATATTAAATTGGCTTTCGCCTTAAAATCTAGACATTTATATTGCTAACCATGCAGAAGCAACCAATTTATGATATCGCTAACCCTAACCAAAAGCATAATTATACATGTACTTCACTTTACTGCCTGGGTAAATTCTGGCAATTTTTTAAATAAATAACAACAAACAAAAATATACAAAATTAAAAATCCAGGAGAAACCGTAAGCCACATCTGAAGTACATCTCCTACTTCCTTCTCCTTGACCCCTTCTAAATGTGTTGCAGGATCGACTAGGGTCATAAAATGAAAATGTAGCCCATTTTCTCTTTGCAACAGACAAGTGAACGGTTATTCATCTGACTTTTACAACTGCAATGTATAGCATCCATAACAAAGGAACGACAAAGGGGGGCTGGACCCACAATATCTATTTCATTCGTATATTGATCATGCATAGCTGCTTCTCCAGTGCAGAGCTAAGGTGGTCCAGAGTCTATCCAAGTAGCTTAGAGTGAGAGGCAGGATGCAAGGCAAGGTACAGTCTGAGTGGAACATCAATGTATCATAATTAAATCACATACACACACACAAACTTAACTACTAACACTTATGCACTAAGAGCAATTTACAGTGAACCGCTGAACCATGTCTTTGGACTGTAGGAGAAAACAGAAGCATCTGGAGGAAACTTGCAGAGAAAATATGTAAATGGGTGATATCTATCAGAGAGTCCAGGACCTGTGAGCCACCAGAGGCAACCTATAATGAACAGAATAAAACAACAACTGTAAAGAGAAAATAATAATAGAATAAATGATAAGGAAGAGGGGTAATAACGGTTAGGAAAGTAAAGTCAAAACCCAAGAGTGCAGAAGTTATGCATGACAAAGAAGAATCAGTGTACATATGCAGTAGGCCTACCCCTAAGGAATTAAGTCTCAATTTACATTTCAGCCACTTTTTCCCAACCTCTCTCTCTCTCGGATGTTTAAAACACATAAAAATGTTGACTTGTGTTTATATGTGACAAAGTGATATCATTAACTTTTAACTCCCCTAACCCCCACCTTAACCATATTAACTGGTCTATCAAATGGAAAAATAGACAAAAATGGCTAAAAACAAAACTGGTCTTTTCTTATGTATTTTTTCCTGTCTGATTAACTAATCCATTAGTTCTTAACTTCCTACCCTCCCATAGCTCATACCCCCATCCTGTTCTCTCACAGTTAATGCTCTGACCAACACCCTACATTGTTATGGTCTCACTCTGACAATAGAATCTGAGGAGTGGGTGGAAGGATGTGGCCAAATACCTCAGCTTAACTAATAGAATAGTTCGTTGTCAGAGCTTTCCGCTTGTGTGTGTGTGTGTGTGTGTGTGTGTGTGTGTGTGTGTGTGTGTGTGTCTGTGTGTGTGTGTGTGTGTGTGTGTGTGTGTGTGTGTGTGTGTGTGCGTGTGTGTGTGTTAGAACTTCCTGTTTTTGTAGCTGCTAATATTTTTTGTGACTGTGGAAGTGTGTGTTGACCAAATATTTGTATAAAGGAAAGCTTTGCTCCATATGACCAGGTTTTTTTCTTCTTTATGGGACACTGCTGAATCACCCCCACTCCACTTCCAAAGAACAATGCTTGATCATGTTCTCCATACAGCTGAAATAAAAATTAAGCATTTTGTTCAAGTATTGAATAACAATTGAATTTTAAAGTACTGTACATTCTATTTTAATGAAGAAATTTGCCAATATGCTTGATATTGGGTGTTCATTTTCCCTGTGTATCACAACATAGTGCTGCAAAACCTTTTACACACAGGGATACAGCACACTATGACACAAGCTAATATTACAACTCATTGTTACAACACTGTCAAGTGCAGAGTTGCTGTGGTTTGGACCCCATTCTGGATGCATGAGGAGTGAGGCAGGGGACACACCAGTCCATCTCAGGACACACAGTACAACAGTACAGCATGTTATAACACTGTTACAGTGATACAGGCCACAGTGGTACAATACAACGTGTTACTATGGTACAGTCCAGTGTATAGTATACATTGTTGCAGTGGTACAGCCCATTCTGTCACTGTGGTACAGTACAGTGTTACGGTGGTACAGCCCATGCTGTTACTGTGGTACAGGAAGGCAGGCAGGGGGGCCGGGGACCGCGCGGGCAGGACGACACACAGCAGGAGAGGAGGGACGACATCATCGATCCCCCCTGACCAGACACACGGCAGAGGAATCTCACAGAAGGCAAATAATCTGTAGTACCATGATGCGGAGAGGCGGCTGGCGGCGTATTTACCTGGGTACAAAGTAGAATACAGTGTAGGACCCCGCGGACATCACTGCGCACCAGCCTGCAGTGGCGCTGCGCGGAGACTCAGCCCTGTCCTACATTCCATCTCCGATTTATTTGTTTCACGTCGGAAACATCAGCGAAGGCCGTTTGGCCCGATTCGCCTAGAAAGCGGCAGGGTTTGAGCCGCACAGCGAGCCGTTGCGGTGCTCTGAGTTCGGGAGCGGTGCGGCGAGCGGCCGCGGAAAAGAGCGGACAGCAGGGCGGAGAGCGGAACACCGCTGCTGGATTCGGCTTCTGGGCAAATGTCCGTGTTGCTGGGTTAAAGCGGGCGAAGAGCGCATCTCCACCTTGGTAGCGCCCGGAGAGGAAGGGGACGGCGGCATCGACCCTGAAAATGACAAAGTGACACCACTTATTGTGTGTTTTACAGTGTTTCACAGCGACTGCGCCGCAGTGTTTCCACAAACAGCACCGTAGACGGGAGCTGTGAAGAGTAGAAGGCTGCTGTCCAGCCCACGGTAGGGTGAGGAACCACTTTGGACCACAGGCCTGGAGAGGAGGAGGACCCACAAAGAGGACAGAGAACAACAGGGTGCTGCAGCACATGAGAAGGCAGTTGTCACTCGTGCTGCTACAGTAAATTCCAACTTATCTTCATATTCTTTGCTTGATCTTCAGAAACTTCATTCAACATTTATATTGGGTGCCTGGTTGTTGTGTGCCTCTTCCTCTGATTTCTACAACCATAGCTTGGCTGTTGGAGCTAACAGGGTGTATTGACTTCAGCTGTGGATAGCAAATTTATACACATTATTAATGGGAAGCGACAGTGAGATCTACAGCCGAGAGCTGTCCAAGATGTCCGATGAGGACTTGCTAGCTTGCTCTAAAGAAGAGCTTGTGGCTCGACTTAGAAAAGAAGAGTCTGAGAAGATATCAGCTCTGATACAGCGAGGCCGACTGATCAAAGAGGTAAATAAGCAGTTGCAGGGGCACCTTCTTGAAATTCGAGAGCTTAAAGTCATCAACCAGCGTCTCCAGGAGGAAAACCAAGAACTTCGGGACTTGTGCTGTTTCCTGGATGATGACCGGCTTAAGGTAAAGAAGCTGGCCCGAGAGTGGCAGCTGTTTGGGCACCATGCCGCCAAGGTGATGCGTGAGGACCTGGGTGGGTATTTAAAGAAGCTCTCTGATTTAGAGCGACTTCAGGATGGTCTAGTGAAGGAAAATTTGGACCTGAAGGAACTTTGCTTAGTGCTGGAGGAGGAATGTGTCAGCAGGAGTGATTCCAGTCCTGGAGGGTCAACTGAGCTGAATTTGCCATGCATGGTTGCCCGGGATTTGGGCGATGGCAGTTCAAGCACTGGGAGCGTTGGAAGTCCAGATCAACTCCACCTGGTTTGCTCACCAGATGATTGAAGATGGGTTGATTTTCCACGTCCTTGTCCAGAAACGGAAATGAAGTCCAAAATTACTATTCAGCGCAGGGAGATGAAGACACAAAATGAGGAACATGTAGGCCTACCTCCCATCAGCAGTGATTTTACAATGTAGAATGGAAGTTTAATAACACAAAGGACACATAAAGAAGCTTGTTTCTTTGGGGACTTGGAATTATGTAAGATAATAAGCTACATCACTTTTTTCAAGGAGAATGGTAAGAAATAAAAAGCAACAACTGGATGAAAAGTACTACAAAAATTGATTATACTAGTTGGGGTTAGTTGATATGCTGGACTACAGACCACTTTTTAAATAATGCTAATGCAAATGATTTCTTGCCAACTCAGAGTAGCTGATTTGTTATATTGGGTGAGGGAGGGGGGGGTCTTTTAATGGGGTTGTATAAACATGTGCAAAAGGGATATATAGCAAGTGGGAAACCGATTATTAGATTGTCATGGGGTTATAAAGCAAACTACTGAACGGGGCCAGGTTTAATCGCCTGCCCTGCACTGTCTTGACTAGATTTCACTGAACTATCCTGCAATGTATTAGACCAGGTCAGATTCAAAAGTATTACTGGATTAAAATGATTTAAACCAGCCCGAGCCAGACTGGGCGTGTTTACAAGTGTGCAGAGTCAAAAAGCACTGAAGTAGATTGTTCCAGGAAAAGAATTAAGGAAGAATTAAATCTCTCAAATAGAATGCACATACAGACCTTAATGAAGAGTTATCCTTAGAATTATCCCAAATTATAATTCACTCTGTTCTGACAATTTGATTTGTGAAAGAGAAATTGAACTTTATGAGGGTTGTGTGCTTGTCATTTTTGTTCTTAGTGTCATATGTTAGGCCCTATGAAGTCAGAAGGATTTAAGTATTAAAAAAGAAAAATGGGGATTACCAGGTTTTTCCAGGACTTGTTTTAGTTCTTCACTTGTATAGAGAACTTGAGTGTTTCATAGTAAACTGGAATGCATTATGCACTGTAGTGAACAATTTTGAAAGGATATGAGGTTGGCCTGGGCTGTACTGCCATATCCATACTGCACTGAAGAGGGCAAGGCTCACATTTGCTTTTCTAGGCCTACTGTAGTATTCTGAACAATGCTTTACATAGTGCAATATTGCACGATTGTGCTATACCGTGCTTTGTAGTTTTGAAATGGAACTGGAGCAGTATTCTGCACAAATACACTGGGATCTTACAAGGATGAAATTTAATTTAACATGTGATCATATGCTATTATAGAGTTTCAATTGCATTATTAACAGTTTATTACTATCTTTAGAATTGCATAATTATTGTTGATATTACCTTTGCTATACTTATTTCTATATACCCCTTTTGCTTATCACTGAGCCTTTTTTATTACTTGGTGTTGTGTTCAGACTTTTGCGATATTATCACCTTCATCAGCATTATTTTAATTGCTTTGATTTGTGTTTTAGAAACTGTTCTCTTTAAATAGCTAGTCTTCAATGGCTGTATTTCTGGCTTTTCTTGATGGGCAGGCAATATGAAATGCAGGTGGGCTTTAAATACAGTGACAGAGTCACATAATATTGTCAAAGGTTCTTTGTGTCATGATTGACCACATAACCAGGTGCACATATACACAGAAACATACTGCCCCTGAAACCCAGAAAAAACAGAATTTAGGCATATTTTTAAGGTTTCTAGAATGTAATACCAATAAATACAGAGAATATCATCTAAATGATGCATGAAGACAGATACAGTTAAAAATGTGTCTCCACTAGAGTGGACAAAAATGAATGGCCAAGGCTTATTGAGTTGCTAATCCTCATGACCTGATGTGCTGTGAATTTTAGGCCTTAAGTAATATATATATACTGAGTCTTAAAAGCAGTGATGTGAATATATTCCCCACACACCCAGGAATCCCACTCTTTTTTACTAGGCAATGTGTCTTCGCCTTGTGCCTGAATATCCCATGTCACCAGTAATAACAGACGTGCACACTAGGCCTCTCACACAGCTACATACACTCTGTACAAACTCTTCTCGTTCTTGCAGTAACACATGATCGGCCACTGCACATACTCTGATGTAAAACGGGTCTTGTGGAAATTGTTTAATTTTAAGCGAAAGAAAAGCAGAGGTCTGTCTCTTTTTTCTGTCATCACCTAATTCTCTTTTCCTCCACATCATTTTTTATCTCAGCTCTCATCTTGATCCATGTCTTCATTTTATTGCCCTATCTTTCCATATTGTATACTCTTTGTTTTACTCACATCTGCTAACACCAAACTTTCTGCCTCTTTCCTTTAATCTTTTTCCTTCTTCTCTATACATAGCTTCTTTCCTTGCTTTTATCCTTTAGGTGTCACATAGATAATTTAAGACATTGTCAAAGAGTTCAGCAAAATGCTCCCTAAGGCTGTCAAGGCTGAGTACAGCGCAGTACAGCAAGACAGTCATACCCTAAATTGGATGTCCAGGTCACAGGACTGGACCTTGGGATCTGAGGGTCACTGATTTTTACATTTGTGTCACACTTCAACCTGTCTCTCCTGTAATGTCACCACCTTGGAAAAATACCACATCTGTCTGCCACAAAAATGTCTGCTTCTTCCCGTGTCCCATCCTGGCCGGCCCTTGCCCCATTTTTCTTTTACTCTATTCAGAGAGATCTGTGCCATGTGCGCCACTGTAACGCAGAAAAGGATTTCCTTGCACTGTTAGATGAAAATCACATTTGAATGGGGCCTTTCAGCACTAGAGAGCTCAGTATATAACAAGGGTCTGAGGGGAAAAAGTACATCTAACCATTTAGCTGAACCTTTTTTTGCCAAAAACAAAAAAAGACAAAAACAAAATATTAATACAACAGAGGACAGTGCAGCTCGTAGGATTATTGTATATGTAGTATTTTTCATTTTAACATTAATAGCAAAAAAGTGGACTGTATCTTTTTAGCTGACCATGTTAGTATACATGGTACATGTGTGGTGGTCAGAACTTTACCATCTGTACTCAGGACATCCTCAGAGGAAATAGTGAGCAGACTCCTCCCTTCCTCCTCAGAACCACGTTTACCATGACTTGCAGCATCAGGACCTGGTAATAATGTTCAGTCCACAAATAGACCCACTAATGAGTAAAATCATTATCACATAACCCTTTCATAGGTTTCATACTTTCAGATTAGTGCACTAAAAACAGAAACTCACTCACTAATCCTGTTTATTTTTTTAAAAAATGTAATACAGTGTACAATGTCAATCTTAAAAATGTTCACAAATTCAGACACCTAAAAAATAAATTATAGAAAAATAAACTGTTCTCTCTTTTATAAAAAGGCCCTGCCTTATTTGTACATCTAAACTGTATAGTATTTGAACAGAACTTCTGGTGTTTTTAAACAGTCCTACGTGTTATTACAATTTTGTCATAATTTTGCATTAAAGAAACAAATTTGTAATGAAATAATTTGTATGCTAAAGGTGGCAAGAAATAACTAAGACTGCCCTCTTCACTTATATTCAGTCGTTTTTGAACTACTTAGCAGCAAATATTTTTTCTTTAGCTCATCAAAATTTTGGGCATTTCTTCATCTTTCACATTGTGACTATTTCTTGGTTAATATTCTCTGCTAACTATTAGCTTGAGACAGTGAACTGGCTTCCATGTACACTGTAAAACAGCTCTCACTGACCTAACATTCATCTTTAATAGCTTCACAGTTGACCTCTAAGATACTGTACCATGCAATGTAGTGCTAAGATTTACATACAGAGTTAAGAAAAAAGCTTAACTTTATAAATTCCCATAACTATAGCTGAATTGCAAATGTCAGGAAGGATAAATAATGCACTGTTATTGATTATACATCATAACTACATAGCATCACGATGAATCATTGATTGTACATTGTGTGTAAACAGTAAATAGTATAGATAATGTAAATACCATTTGCAAACTCTAGTAATAATTTGATGACTAGCAATGCACCATGCACCAGCTGATGTGGTTAACATTAACATTACTGCAGCTGTTATGGTCACAACAATCTCCTGTTAACCTCCCCAGTCCATGAGACGGTGTGAAAGGTTCACAGGGTGAGAATGGTGGGAGAGTTGAGGGAATGATCTGACTGGTCCCCACTGCTGCTGCTGCGGCGGTGAGCTATGCGACAGGGACGCGGATTTTGGGACTGCTGGGATGAGGAGGAGCTTGGAAGGGTGAGGTGGTGGGAAGAAGAGGCTGTGTTGGTATCCAAAGGCCCAGATGGGTAGGTAAAGACAAGACTGGCACTTAGCGGGGTGAGAGAGGGTGTGGAGATGAGGACAGGGGTGTGTAAAGACTCAGACTCAGCTGGCATCAGGGTGGCAGAGGAGGAGGAAGACAAGTTAGAGACTGAGGATGGAAGGAAAATTTTGGGTTTGGGCTTTTCAGGCCTCTGATGACACTTTGTGGACGTTCCGGGGAGATTTGAATTCCCAGGCTCCATTTTGATGGCTCCAAGGGAAGGCAGTTCTGAGTCCGACTCAGAGCCTGAATCAGACTCTTGAATCTTGCAAATAGGACGATGGGCCTCCAAGACCAGTTCCAGCTTTTCCTTCTCCTTCTGCAACTCTGCAATCTCCTTCTGCAAGTTGGCCTTGTCACTTTCCAGCTGGTCAGTCTCCTGAGAAACCAAATAGGGATGGCATATCTTCATTTCAGTGTCCACATACGATGTGACCATAAATTCATTGGCGCTCAGGAAATTTAGCATGTTTTTCCTCTAGAGGGCCTACAAGTTAATCCTCTTTCAAATAAGTTTTAACAAGTAACCAGTAAAGCGATTAATGTGGTTAATCATCTTAGTCCAGCTACATGCGTTTCTATTTATTAAAATTATTTGAAGTAATTTGTTCAGAAAGAACTCACATTCTGAAGAGAGTCTGTCAACTCGCGGCGACGGTTCCGGCACTTGGCAGCAGCCATTTTGTTCCGCTCCCTCCGTATTCTCCTCCTCTCCAGCTCTTCTGGGGACAACTGGAGAAAAAAGAATCCAAGACGTTATAAAGCATCCCCATGAGATATTTATTGCAATAATGCATATGTGAATTTTAAATACAGGTATCTAACTTTCACTTTCATTTACCCAAAATCAAACAACTTAGGACCATAGAGGTCCTTGCCATTTATCTTTGAATTACTATGGAGCAACAGTGCCACCTTGTGGATATATTTTGACATGGCACTTAAAAAAAACAACAGATGGTCTTGTTTTGGCTTTCTCTTATGAGAAGCAATCTGGTTTTGTTCTCTCTTCCTCTTATTTCATTCTTAAATTATTATTTTGCTGCTTATTTTCTCCTGCCTTTACGTGTAGTGACTCACATTCAGACTTCAGTGACTCAGCTGTGAGTCATGACCAGCCCTGATGAGTCACATGACAGTACTCTTCCTGTCCCATCATTTTGACCCCCCAAATCACACCTTTAATGATGAACATGGAGAACGTGCCAGCCTTTCTATTACAAGTTTTAAATATATTTTGACCTTTTTACTCAAGCCTATGTTTTCTCATTTTTAGAACTAATGGTCCAATCAAAAAGGTCAGGCTAAGAAATAAACACGAAAAAATAAAATTTAATTTCAAATTTTCAGTTATCTCAAAAGGACAAGAGAAAGTGAAAATCATAGAAGCAATAAAATTATAAATTCAGTTTGATGTTCATAAAGGGTACTGCTGGTGTTTTTGTTCCCCCCACTGTAGTGTAATGTCTGGTCCAGTTAGGTACTCAGTGAATTTGGTTCTTACTCAAATCATCTTATTTGGTTAACTATATTTGTATACAAACAAAACACAAAGTATCATTTCACAAAATGACAGTAAGCATACACCACATACATTTCACCATAATAAAAACCCTAAATAACTAGATCCTCACAACAGTTCTGTACTGAGCTATTTGGCTGAAATGCCCCACCTCCCACTGACAGCTCAGCAACATGTGCTTGTTGATACCACGTTTTCAAATGTTCGTGCTTTGGACCCTACTTTCCCAATCTAGCCAAACATGTATATCATACACAAACCAGTTACATACAGGATGTTACACATACAACTGACACTGACTCAGCAGTCTTGCTCTGGCTCAGTTATGTCTGTTACCACCCTTTCCATCAGTCTGAAGAAAGGGCTGATCATTTTGATTTTCACCAAGGACTATGCTTCCATACTATACATTATGAGTCACATGTGTACACAGAGACATTAACATCAGCTTAAAACTCACCATTTCATCATTCCTTCGCCTTGTTGTGAGCCCTGATCCCCCGATGGCCCTTATGACCCCTGGGCGAAGCAAAGGTGTTTGAGACGGATGCCGGGGAGGGGAGACTGGTCCTGGTGCAAGGGGAAGAGGTGCGCGAGGGGCTGTAGAAAGTGGTGGAGGCAACAGGGAGGGCTGGACAAGCCACTGGAGCTCATGGCTTGAAGTGATGGTATTAAGGCTGGGGACAAACTGACCAGCTCCTGTCACAGGGAACTTCTGGAAAGATTCAGGATGAAAGGAGGACTCATTTTATGGAAACAGGTAAAATAAAACATGTGATATTGGCTTTCGACTAAATTTAGATGCTTTTTAGCTAATATGGGTAATTTACTATTAAAATGTATCATTATGCATCATGTTTCATTTGTAACTAAGGGCTCATTTGTCATTTCTTCAAGTGTACGAAATTATACTACATTTTTGAGCTTTTTTAATCTCCAACGACTAACAAAGATTAAGATGCATGCACCCATCCATTCCATTCATTTTGTGTGATACCAAAAAAGTACAATGAAAAACTGTACCTCACAAAAATCATCATTATGCATAATTTACAACTACTGATACAAATTACTGTTATTTTTTACCCGTGGTGTTAATAAATACTATTAGCCCAGACAGCAATAAAACTACAGCATCAAGAAGGACTAAAAGCTACTGTACTAGCTGAGACACTTCCACACAGTTCTGTAGATAGAAATTGTTGACATAGAAGTAAAACGAACATTATTTTGGTTATAAAATGTGTATAGTTTGTATATTTAACTATTAAATATTATATACATTATTTGTTTGCTACCTGGCAAGCATCTCATTCTTTAGTATAAGTGAGTTATAATTTTAGCGACATGAAAGAGATTATCTATGATTCACATTAATAACTTGACTAGTAGTTGTAATATTTGACGTTAACTTTTAAAAAAGTATGGATGATTCAAAAGCGGTACCTGTTGGTCGTCCGTGGTGGAGGTGCTGGGATCCAGCGCGCCCGGGTTTGAGGAACCGGAGAAGCCCTGATCGTTCACATTCCCGTAATTACGATACATTCTGAAATCAAAGTCAGGCCTATAAACACTGTCCTCTGGTTTTTCCCTCTCAAGGAACAGGCACCTGTATCTCTTCCGAAAGACAACGAACTGCGCCCGAAATCAGTTCAAAACTGAGCGTTTCGTAGGCGGGGAAACCCAATTTGGGTCGGGGAAACATGGGTTCATGCATAGCTCTGTTTGAGGGGGAGACACAGAAATTGAAGTCCAGATACATAGGACCTTTTGCTAAAGAATCTAGGACAATTACTGTTAATTATAATGCGACCAATAAAGTTTCGGTTCTGATGCTACCTTTCTTAACCTATGATGATGCAATAATTAAAATCAAGTGGATACCGAAGACACTTCCGCATCCCCCTCTATAATGACAGTAAATGGTCTCTCCTGATGTGTGCCAGCACGTGTGGATGACGCATAAGACCATATATGGAGAGTTTCCTCCTCAGTGTACACGGGATTCCTTGGGGTAACCAGTAGTACCAGAGACTCCGCCCAGCACGTGGCACCGCCGCCGCCGCCGCCGCCGCCGTCGTCCCTGTTCGGTTCTCCCTCATGTTTCGTTTTTAGCCCAGTCATTGCTGTTTGTTGTGTGAATGAATTAAAACTGGGATGATTTAAACTGCTGCACAGTATTTATACAAAAAGTTAGTCTAATGGTTAGGACTCTCTTCTTGAACTCGGATGCTCCTCATTCAAATCCCACTTCCGCAGGTGTACCCGTGATCAAGGTGTTCACACTGAAAGGCTCCTGTAAGAACATTCAGCTGTATGAATGGCTAAATGATTTTAAATAGCCTCAAACAAAGACGTCAACTAAATTAAAGTTAATAACATGTCGACACGCTCTCCTGCAGTGAATACGGTCCCTAAATGATCGTATAGGGTATTTACAGAAATCCGCTATTTCTTTTCAAATATTGAATATGGGCGGCAAACATTTGCTATACTATTACAGTGTCAGAATAACTGCGGTTGCATGGCACCTTTATGGTGAAACCACAGTGTAACCGCCGGCACCGCTAGATGGGTAACGGGCGATGATTCACGGGGTAAAAATGACACCATGTCGGTGTTTTGTTTCTGCGTCCGGTGCCAACATTTGAATCCGTTATAACGGCAAGAGACAGGCAATGAAAATGCGAATAAGTGTAGTCCGAAACAGATAGAAAATACATTTGTGTTGTAGGCTTTAGAAATTAAGGCACAACAAGGATACACCAGTATAATGAATGAACACAGAAATAAAATTGCCGCCAGAATCATATGGAAACACCATGGTGAACATCAGCAAAACTTGCAAAATTCTTCACGTCCTCGACTTGAGATCACGAAGTGGCGGGTCGAACTGGAAAATGAGATTGGCAGCTGGCAGCTGTAGGACTGGACAATTGTGGGGTCTAAATATACGTGCGTTTCCCGGCAGGAGTTTGACTCATCCGCACTGCTGTGGACCCGTTGTTGGCCTCCATTCTCTCTGCCATAATTACTCACCGAATCCGCCGGACCGGTACCACGCGGGCTTTAGGTTCCCTGATACCCAGGAAATTAAGATGTTACCAAATTTGATATTAGGTTACAGAAGAAGACTGATACTTTGTTAACATATCTCAGTTCATAGTTTATAAGGACTGGTAATTTAGCTGGTTTGTCATTTTACGGTAGCTATTTTAGGATAATTAACGGATTTTTAATTGTTCCTCATGGTATTATTATTAACCTTTAAAAATCTTGCCCCTTTATTCAAAGCGATCCCCACTGTCCGATTATCAGATTCACCATGATTTAGCGATTTGTAGAGGGCAATATTCTTTTTGAAGTAATTGAGGGAAAGAGCCTTTATCAACAGAACTACAGGAGGAGTGGGATTCAATATCAGCAATGCTAAGGTTCAAGGGGAACAGTCATTACCAGGAAACTAGTTGCTGGCTTTAGACGAACCACCAGGTTAAGATCATGGATATGATGAAAAATTCTTATCACCAGTGGTTGAAAATTCAAAGCTTCTTGTAACCATCAGTGATTTTGTCAAAATTAATATTTTTCTTTAGTTTTCAGAAATGATAGCATCGTAACTTGCATTATTCCTATGCAGCACATTACAAGGGTTATTCATTAAAATTCAATTGCAAATAACATTTGATTTTTCCAGCAAAGAGTTGTTTTCAGCAAAGCTTTACTTATAACTTTAAATTCAACTTTAACTTGAATCTAATTCTAAGGAACAGTAATACATGAACAGTAATAGTGATTCTTGCAACTCTCTGCCTAGTAAATTACTTCCAGTCAAAATAACAACTGTTTAAAGCTTATTGTAGTAAAGTTTTGGTATTTATACATAAGAGTGGAAAATCATGTTAAATAGGTTTATAGCATCCCAGTTAATGGCTGACTTAGCAAGTAAATATAGTGAGTAACAAAATTGCTGTTCATGTTTCTGCAGGCACCTGCTGTTGTACCATTGAGAACTAGCTGAATTGGTTTTAAATAATTGATTTGAATGTTGAAGAGATTCAACTCAATTGTTTAGGTACCTTACTAATTTATTATCACTATTATAGTTGTTGGTACTTAGTTGAGTCCTTTATCCAAAGTAGCTTAAAATACCAGGCTTGTATACTAACTTATCAACAATAATTTCCTCATTTATACAACAGGTAATGCAGGCTAAATACCTTAATTCAGGATTCTAAAACAGCAGTTGGGATCCAGGCATCCTGTGATTACAAGACAATGGCTCTAACCAATAAGCTACGATAAGCTTGCATCTTCCAACCAAATAGCATCTGGAAGTAAGTGTAATAATAGGCACAAAACTTGTTTACTGAAGGATCCAGGTGCAGTTGTTTATTTACAGTGATAGTGCGCATGGTCCAGTAATGCAGGAGCACTGAAGAGTGGATGGTGATGAAGAGAACTTCGTGTGATACAATGACTACAAAGGACAAAATGACAAGCACCTCAGACTATCCATGAAGAAGACAGAGCCACTGTCTGGTGATCCAAAAGAGGTTGTTTGACTTCCTGCTGTTCTTACACCCTATTTGATTTCACTGATGTATTGCTAGTGTGTAACTGTGGAACATTAGTGCTGTTGGACACACCCCTAATGGGTATGACACTAAGGATGTAAATAAATAAATGTCCTCATTACAGTTATTAAATCAAAGGAAAATTGAGCCCCTAAAACAGTATACGTTTTTGGCAGAACTGTGAAATGAAAGCAACTCCACAGTTTTGAGCATTTATTGCCCTCTAAAATGTGAATCATTGATTTGTGTATTCTTGGCAGGTTCTCGTTTCATTCTCCTCAGTGAAACTTTATGAACAAATACTGTAATACTAACTCTGGCATATTCACCAGGAAATATTCACATTTACAACACAGTTACATGGTATGTTAAGAGAGGATGAGGGTAAAAGATTACATTTATGAAGAAAGTGAAGGATAAAGTCCCCTTGACTCATATTTATAAAGCTAGTCAATGTAGTTTTGATTGTTACACAAATATTGTTAAACATTATATAAATAGGCAAAATGTTGTAAGAAACTGTTTATACTTTGTATGGGCATCTAAAGTTTGATTTTAAAAATAAATTATCTGTGCAGATACAAAATTCAGCAGTAACACTAAAATGCCAGTTTCAGCAAGTTTACTTGACAGGTGTTCCTTAACTGTTTACATTTTCACACATTATGAACCTAAATAAGGAAACAGCTCATACAGATACTAATATTGCCAGTGCATCATCTAGCTTTGATTGTCTATAGTTTTTAGTGTTATCTTACAATAGAAGGATACTAAAAGCTTTCTCACTGAATGTTCTAAATAAATTTACATGTCATGCCAGTGTAGCTATGAATCATCTTTCAGGAGTGAAAGTCTGGCATTTTTTTCATATGTGTCACACTTGCATGTCTGCCATTGTCACTTCCTTTATAGTTAGAAAGATGTTAAACCTTGTGAACTAAATGTATGAGCCTGTCTGTTGCTCATCTGTTATAGCGAAAGGAAGATATGCAGGTTATAAGGATACTACAATGTGACTCTAATGGCATTCCTTTCAGAAGTTTTAACTTAAACATGTTCAGACATGAAAACCCACTCCTTACCATGATCAAGCTTGCATAACACCACCACACTTTAGAGTGTTTTTATGGGAGTAACATCACACCTCCAGCACTTTCATTAGAACCATACAACCTGTAGGTACAGAATATTTTAATCATCACAGCAAATGTTTTCTCTAGCTCTGACTCCACCTCAGTGTCTCTCTCTCAAACTGGTTTAATGGGCTTGGATTCAAGGGAAATGAAACACTCACCAGAAATGTACACAACACCCTACTTCTCACCACACTTCCTTTGTATAATTAGATTCAGTGTGTAATTCACCACGCTCCAAAACTGTGCTATTCACTCAGATGCTCTCAAACTTGGGCAAGAATTACATAAGAAAAAGGAGTTAACCTAGTGTGGCTTAACATTGGAATCCTACCTAAAATAACTCTTTTCATGGATAAATCCAAAAAATACTATATTATCAATATTTTAATAGGTGGATTGGTGTTTCAACTTAATTTCTAGTGTTTTAGAAATATTGTCAGTTTTAATGGTGTATTTTAATGGAAGTATATGTATTGCTTTAATCTATTTTACATACTTTATAATATTTTACCCCAAACTGATAATTTAGTTGGAAGTAATTCATGTATGTGGAGAATATAAATTTAGAAATTATCAAGCATCATGCATGTCTCAGGACATACCCACAGTAACAGTAGAAATGAAGGGAAGTACCTTCAGATCTGTAGTGGCTGTTGTCAGCCATCAAAAGGTAAACCCATTTTATCCAGGTGAGTAGCAACTGCCCAAGAAGGGGAGCTAAAATAGAGTTGTAATTACTTTGGAGTACTCTTCATGAATGAGAGAAATTATGCTGAAAGCTTGGTGTGGCTGATGAAGCATTTAGAATGGTGCATATAACTGTTTTGCTAACACACCAGAAGAGTCTTTGGATATAGGATGTGATTTACCACTTTTTCACCTGCAGCCATGGGTGAAAAGTTCAGTAATCACAAATGCCCTTCAAGGGACAGCTCTGTCTTTGGATCAGGAGCAACCAGTTGATGTGTAGAAATTTACAGTAATTAGAATGCCCCTTGGACACATCCTGTTAGAGGTGTACCTGGCACACCAAACTGGAACAAGACACATAAATACTGGCTAAGAACATTTTATTTCTCATATGCGCAGGAAGGCCTGGCGATCCCTCAGGTTGAGCTGTAGACTGTTGCCATTAGAAAGGGAAGTATAGCCTACCCTGCTTAGTTTATTGCCACTCTAGCCTCACCCATTTGATCTTTTCTGAAACACTATGGATGGATGGATGGATGGAGCTGTCTCACTGAAGCTTCGGTACAATTGTATAATTACAATGTAAAAAAATAAAATTACTGCAAATTGCCAGTTTCTTTATATATTGCAACAGTTTTCCCTGTCAATACTGTGTCAAATTAAAGATTATACTAAGCCTGACTTGCTGGAAATTTTCATAATTTTACTTCTGAGTATAACTGCGAAATATAAATATGCTTTAGATGACTTACTGTAATTATCGTCTTGATTTGTAATATTAATACATGGAAGACTCAGAGATCTATCCTTCCATCCACCAATTATCCATAACCGCTTATCCTGAGCAGGGCCGAGATCCGGAGCCTGTCCCAAGTTTTTGCCTCGACTCATAAACTCGTATTTAGTTGTGATCGTTTCGGCTGCCCAGTATGACAAACGTGACTTACTGTTTAGTCTGACATCGCTGATTTTTTTTGCGTCACAACTACATAACCCTAAAATCCCCGGGCCGTCACGTCGCTTCGACGTTTCTTTGCTGCTCATTGCGTAACATTTTACAACCAATCAAACAATCAGTCGGCCGTTATTAACATAAAATACGTCATGATTCAACTGTGATTGATCGCCCTTCCAACCAATGGTTGTAGACTATACGCTTACGTAGGAATCATTTTCGACCAATACAATTCGCTTAATGTGCCACGGTGCCACGCAGGCAAAAGGCGTTCTACCAATCGTGTGGCGGTGGGGCTGTATGCTGGAAGGTGTTCGCATCTGTGAGTTTTACTACTTAATATATTATCTGCGCAGTTACGAGTACGAAGACTTCGTTTTCAGAGATTTAAATGATCAGTTCATGTTTTTTATAACATAAAATTATACACGTAATGGTAAATGCAGTGGCAGTTAATCTGAATTAGTGGACTAACGCATACCTGCAGGCAGAAGGTATTTTGACGTAGTTTTACACACATGCAGAAGTTGTTAGTGATATTTGTAGTGTAATAATACGTGTTTTCCACAAAGCAGGATACGATGGACCTCCCCCACCACGGCTACCGAGCGAGTGAGTACGGACAATACACACAAACACTGCAGTAGTCATCACTTACAATTTTCTTTATGGTCTGTATTTGATAAAAATCAGCTCTGAAAAGATATTATTTGAAATATGAACATATCTTTACGGTTTGGGAACAGCGTTACGTTGTGGTCCTCGTACTTTTTGGCGTGACAGATACCTGCTGTTCTTTCCTACGTGTTAAATTGACTTCGGCACTTTCGACATGGTTGTTGACGTCCCCTTTGTCGAAAATGGTTTTTAAAATAATCCAGATTTCAGTCGTAAAATGTCATTACATTTGTTGTATTGTTATTGTAAATGCGCTACAGTTGATAGTTACTCCCCGACTTACGAACTTGATGGGGTCAAGAGTTGGTTTATTACTTGAAAAGTTCCAAAGTAAAACGTGACATGGAGCTTGCGAGGTGCAATTCGTAAATTCTATTTGCAACTGCTACTGTAATGTGCATCGGGGAAAATGGTGGCATTGAAATAAGTGAATAGTTAGACAATTACATTTCCGCATTTGTATTTCTCTGGTGAAATGCACAGTTTTACATAACTTTATAAAATGGTATCTGCTAAATAAATACACATTAATGTCAACCACCCAGGCTTGAAGCCGAAACCAGTGATAGACTCGCTGATTAAACAAGCAGACAGATGCAGACTGAAGGGAGGCAACAGCAGGGTTTTCCAGACAGGAGCAGAACACGCAGGGACCTGTTTTAACGCTTCTCAGTGAGGGGGGACACAGATTGAACTGGGACACCCCATAAACGTGCCTCGGCATTTCCAGTATTTGCTACATGGTGCGAATAAAGTACAATATCGAACCCTGGTCAGAGCTGGGTGTCATAAGGCAGCACTTAGTACTTCTCGTATCAGTGAAAACTTCATTAACTTTGTAAAAGTTGTAAAGGAAAGATCAATTGTATACCAAAGCATTTGAGAACTTGTGTATATTCCCTTCTATCAAAATGCATGATACAATATTACCACAATAATAAGGCCACCTACACAGTTTGGTATTGCTTTTCTGTTTAGAGGTACGTTGCTAAGTATCTGTCTTGAATAATATTTTTGCACTTTTCTGCCATAAGAAATTTAGTTAAACATTTAAGTTTTCATATTTTCTGTTAGGACAAGTATCATTTTGTAGTCAGGTGACAGGCTACCTTTCTGTAATATGGGAGTTCATAAAGTGCATGGCCAGCAGATTGTGTAGTGTTTAGAACTGTTACAATCTGATGTTTAAGCGTTCAAGTCCCACCTTCTTCAGTAGAACCATTGATCAGTACACATTTTTCAGCTGTATAAACTGATAAATTATTGTACAAATGACATTGTCATTCAACTCAGACAAAGGTGTAAGATAAATAATAATAGTATCATATTGTAGCTTAGGGATGAATTTTTGCAACTCCTAAATAATAATTCTCTTATTATTCTAGAAATGAATGTAACTTTCTATGTGGAAATCTGACTTGTACATGCACTGCAGACTTTTATACAGTTAAGCATAAATAAAGTCTATATAAATGACAGCTATTCGTGCATTTCCCGTTCCATTTACTAAGCAGATTGCTTGGTGTTGGATGTTGATCATATTTTACAGGTTTTAGTAGCAGGGTCCCACTAGTGTTTGGTTACATTTTACACCATATTATTAAATGTACTTGACAACCCAAATAAGGACCCAGGTACTACGTGTCAGGACTGCATCTGAGGTTTTGCTCCATAAAACCATCAAGCTCATCTGACTCTGAAGGATCAGTCACTAGTTCTTAGATAATTACAACTGACTCACATCAGATGAAAGTTTGAGATTCTTATGACTGGTCAGTAGTTTCAGAGTTAGGACCATTCCTTTTGTCGTGCTTTTTTTCCTACCCCCTTTTCAATGTTTCCACTTCCACTTTTCCATGCAGCAAAGCCACGGGCACGTGCAGCCCCCCCTTCTGCTGACCCTGTACTGTTTGAGGACACCAGTTTCTCAGGGCCACCTGTAGCTCCCCAGGGCTACTATAGCGCAGAGTACAACATGGGTGGAGCCACAGGTGGTGGTGGGGTAAACAATCTCTTCACTGACCCCATGGCCAGTGCTGCTGTAATGTATGGCTCATCACTCGCATCCCAAGGGAAAGACATGGTCAATAAGGAGGTGAGTGTAAGGCACAGTCACAGTGGTAGAAGAACAATATGGAAACATGGGGTAATTTTGTAACACAAGTGATGCAGAGGGAAAATGTATGAATGCAAGTGTTAAGTGTTTCCTGGTAGGAAATGATTGTATTGTTTCTTTTTGACTTTCAGATTAGCCGGTTCATGTCTGTGAACAAACTGAAGTACTTCTTCACTGTTGATACCAAATACGTCATGAGGAAGCTGTTTCTTTTAATGTTTCCATACACACATCAGGTAATCTGGTTCTGTTTGTTAATCAGAACAAAAACCGCAGTCACACCACGAATGTTTTCATGGCACAAAGAGTCTAGTACAGTTGTTAATAGAGGCTACTTGATCATGAACAGAGCTCTGAAAATGGTACTTTGAAGTGCCACTATAATTCAGGAACAGATGTGAAATGCTGCACATTTTAAATTATTGAAAACATAAAATTCCCACATTTATTTTTAGTGCCAGTTACAATATCAAAATGTGGGCTATTTTTATAAATGGGCTTTTTATATGCAGACTTGTATAAATCAGACACCCCTATGGTAGTTGTCATTCATCAAGTCAGTGTCTGTCAGTAACACAGGTGGCCTTTTGCTGTGGTTGTTCACTGGTGGTGTGTCTCTGTGTCCAGGACTGGGAGTTGCGCTACCATAGAGACAGTCCACTCACACCAAAGCATGATGTCAATGCTCCTGACCTCTACATACCCAGTGAGTGGTCAACATCTAGCTTGAAATCAGTCTCCCTGCAAGTCTCGGCTTATTGTTTAGCCACCATGTTTTGACCATTCTCGTCTTGTGTCTTTCTTAGCTATGGCCTTCATCACATATATCCTCCTGGCAGGAATGGCCCTAGGTATACAAAAAAGGTCAGTTTCAGTAACTTA
This sequence comes from Arapaima gigas, assembly GCA_900497675.1. Taxonomy (NCBI): domain Eukaryota; kingdom Metazoa; phylum Chordata; class Actinopteri; order Osteoglossiformes; family Osteoglossidae; genus Arapaima; species Arapaima gigas. The sequence continues at coordinate 718,038 of UFQX01000167.1, read as the reverse complement.
AATTTCCATATTCACAGATTGATTTTTCCTGAAACACCTTGTGATGCAGTCTTTCTTTTCACTACTTGCACCTTTAGGTTTAGCCCAGAGGTCCTTGGATTGTGTGCCAGCACTGCTCTGGTCTGGGTTGTAATTGAAGTCCTGGTCATGCTGTTGGGTCTCTATCTACTCACTGTCCACTCAGACCTTTCCACTTTTGACCTCATTGCCTACAGTGGCTACAAATATGTGGGGTGAGCAGATTGTGTTTATTTCTGACTGTTATCATTTACATGTGGAGTCTGAGCTCTGTCATCAGCTGACTGTGCCCATGTTGTCCAGACTTCTCTAACAGGCTTTTAAGTGATAGAAAACTACAAGTTACTGGCAGGGTCCAACAGCACTTACAATTCTACTAAAATCTTAAACAATGGACCACCATAACCAGAAATCTTGGTTCTTTTTCTACTATCATATTTCTCATTCTGGAGTTACAGGGTTTTGGATTCTGAGCACTGTTGAATACATTAAATTTACCCTCATGTAATGTAGAACTGGGAATGACTGAAATGTGGATAAAATATAAGAAATTAAATCCAGCAATATTCAAAATTGCTGTTCTGCAAATAGTGATTTTTTTTTTGTTATTTTGCCCAAATTTGTATGGTTTTGGCAGTCTACAGTGGTAATCGAGCATGCTCTTGATTTTTTTTTTTTTTTTTTCCTCCCCTTTGTGTCAGGATGATCTTCACGGTGCTTGGCGGCCTCCTGTTCGGAACTGATGGGTATTTTGTTGCTTTGGCCTGGTCATCCTGCGCTCTCATGTTTTTCATTGTAAGTTGCAAACAGTTTTAGTTTTGTGGAACTATTGTAATATATTCATTCTGTCTGTACATGAAAATTTTTCACCTGTGATTTCAAATACACTTGACCATAGCCGTCTCTCACCTGTATTCATTGTACCTGTTCTCTCAAGGCATGTAATATCTTATTAGAAATCGTATAGAATTAAACCTAGCATTTGGAGAGTATATCTGAGTTTTGATAAGGGTTGATTAGAATTTTTGAAGAACTTTTTTTTTAATACAAACCATTAAAAATATTGAAGTTGAATGAATTAGGACTGAGACACTGAACAAAATGTTTACTGGTCTCATTCTCTGTAGGCTATCTAGAGTGTCCAAAAGATTGTGTTACATGTACTGCTTACTGCTAGCTCCCTTTATCACTTGTTCAAGGACATACATTTACTTTTTGTTTTAGGTCCGCTCTCTTCGGACGAAGATCCTTTCTTCTCTCTCTTCCGACTCAATGGGTGCCGGAGCTACTGCTAAACCTCATGTCCGTCTGTACATCACAGTAGCTACTGCAGCCTTCCAGCCGCTCATCATTTATTGGCTCACGTCCCACCTGGTCAGGTGACCTAGACAACAGGATTGAGAATTATTGACACAGAGACTCATTCAGTTAAAACCTTAATCCACACCTTGGCTCATTGCATGATTTCTTTAAAAACATGTTCATTGTGACCTGTCAAAAAGTGGTTCCATCACAAAGGAAAAAAACTGATTGTAGAAGTGGAGTTGTTGTGCGGTATTGTTCAGTGGATTAAAGTTGTTTTCATTTTGGTTTTAACGTGTTCCTGGAGACAATTCTTTTGTAAATGACCCAATATTTCTGTTGATGTATATGCAAATAGAACGTCATGTTTTCTCACCATCTACTTTCCTACCCACACGGGGGCGCTCACCAAAGTGTAATGACGTAGGTGGGCTGCCTGGAGTGGAGACGATTGATGGTGAGGATGTGAAGGGCTCCTGAGGGGGCTGTAGGCTGTAGAAAATGCTCCATTTTGTCTGCATTATAACAAACAGTCATATTTAGAATGAAACCAGAGCCCCTCTCCACATGTTCAAATGAAATAACATATATTTTACAGAGACGATGGTGGACCTTTCTGACATTTATTTTTTTCATTACTTTCCTGTAGAAGCGTTCTCTTGTCAGTCTATCAATCCTGTTTTCTAAAGCATGAACATCAGTATTTGGGTTTTTGTAGAAATAAACTACATTTTGAAAATGATTTGGTGTCCCTGGTCTGACTTTAGTTCTTTTCTGGTATTTTAAAATATTTCTATGTTTTTATTTAATAGTAATATTTGCATTTCATTCGTGATCTGGTTGATGTGGATTTACAGAAGATCCGCACTAGAAGTAATTTCGACGAGAAGGTACTTTAAATAGTTGTGTTGAGCCCTGGCCAATGAGGGGAAAAATGCAGTTAAAATCATCCGTGTTCTGTGTTTTATTAACTAGAATATTAACTCGTGCTGTTTGACGTACAAGCTGTAGCGAGTGTGCTCTTGTCGGCGGTTCAGAAGAGTGCGAGCGGAGCGATGGCGGTGTAATTCTCCTTTAAACGGGGGCGCGCAGTGGGTACGCAGGTTTCAAAGCGTCGTTTTGGTTTCCACGGTAACGCGGAGGAGAACTAACCCGGGCAGACAAGAGACTTCGATTAGAACTCTTCTTTGCTCCAACAGCAATAAAAATAAGTTAAAAATTTTCGTTTTGCACCAGCGATAGATATTAGTTTCTGTCAGCTCCTGTAGCGCCTGACAAAGGTAAGAAGCGCAGCTTTAAACGTGTCTTCGCTCCTCTTCTTGCCGCCCTGCGAAAGTGAGAAGGACCTGAGCAGACAAAGAGAGGCTGACTTCACTGTGTAAAGTGTAACTGTATATTTTAGCGCCATTTTCGCCAGCCGCAGCTCCTTTGTGTCTGTCTTGGGCTCTCGAAGGTGTAGTGAGCAGCTTTTTCTATACCTTACCTGAGTGCGTTAGACGGATTGCTGTAGCAGATGTGTGCACCTGTAGCTAAATGATTAACAGGGGGAAAGTGGAGCAGAAATAACAAGTGAGGACTTTGAACACATTAAGTTGGGCTCTTTGTCTTCATTTTTTATTTAAGATATTTCTGCTTTGTCAAACTGGGACTGCTGCACTAATCCTGTGAAAGTGATTTCATATTAAGTGTCTCCTTAGGTTTGTCCTGTCCTCTGAGTAAAAATTGAAACCCCTCAGAAAATTTGTGTATGTTTATGTGAATGAAAGACTGCTGCATCTGACCTTGCTGGTTAATCCATGTAGAAATAAGGTTATTGATCATCTTCTTGATGTGCAGACAGGTGGGGAGTCAGATGAGGGTGTCAAGAGTCCAGAGATGGACACTAATAATGAAGCACTGCCAGTGGCTGCATCTACACTGCACTCACCCCACATCGTGTGTGAGGCCCTCGCTGCCCATCCCTTGCTACCCGTCCAGCCCCTGTCCCCTCCTACTTCCTCTCCTCTTCCAGCATCATCACCCCTTTCTCCTCTTACTCCCTCACATGCCATTCCTTTCTGCCCTGCCTCTGCCCAAGCTACTCAGTGTGCGCCATCTACTGCTGCCTGTCCACCACCCTCCCAAGGGCTCGACCCACACTACCCCAGCCTGACTGCTCTGGGTGACCAGGATGACCTGACATGCCTCAGCTGGCTGCACCAACGGGGTGACCTGCTCACACTGCTGCCCCTACCCAGGACCACACCACAACCCCTGCCAGTGCAGCAGGACTCTTCACACAGCTCACACCTGCCCTCCTCCTCATCCAAGCCCCCATACTCCTTCAGCAGCCTCATTTTCATGGCCATTGAGGATTCCGCTGAGAAGAGGCTCCCTGTGAAGGGCATTTATGACTGGATTGTGAAAAACTTCCCCTACTACAGAGCAGCCCCTGGTGGCTGGAGAAACTCAGTGCGCCATAATTTGTCCCTAAGCAAAAGTTTTCGTCGGATACACAGGGAGAAGGGCCAGGTAAAGTCTCCCATCAGAGAAACACACATATTGACTACAGTAAAACCGCTTGCTTGAACACTTAGTAAACTAGCCATACGGGTATGGACTTTATATTACACTTTTATTACATATAATTACAGATTTGTCTTTTTTAAAAATTTGTCTTTCAAATTAATTCACCAATTTTAAGGAATATAAAAACATTAATATTCTGTTATTGCCTTTAAGAGGCCCACTTGTAATACTTTTGCACAAATATGCTGATGTGTTAAAGAATTCTTAAAAGGCAGTTAAGAGATGTGTTTTGATTGTTTTTCAGAAGGTGGGAAAGGGATCATTATGGTGTGTGTGTCCAGAGTATAGACCTGCTTTGCTGGAGGTGCTCAGAAAAACTCACCACTGCCACAACACCAATAACAGCTTTTACAGCAGCCCTCTCCTGTAAGTAAGAGCATAGACACACATCTTCACATACACATACACTGTTACTCCACAGACAGGACAGCAGTGCAAAGCTACCACAAGACTGGTGGGCAATGCAAACAGCACAAACATGCAAATACCCAAATCACTGAACAGCAACAGTAGCATTCCTCAGAGAACTTGCCTGATGTACACAAACATGGTTGAAAGCACAGGAATTTAACAGTACATAATTTGCAATATAACTTCCTCAATAATCCAGTACCTTTGTGTTTTTTGCACATTCATTTACCTGCTTTTGGTATTAATACTGTATTACTATTGAATAATGTCTCATTTACATGCAAAATAAGGCTAAGATGTAAGAATTTTATACTCTAATAGAGATAAGAAACGAAACCTTGCTATCATTACTGCTGAAAATATATCCCTAAGTGATCTAGGTTGACCATTCAGTTACTCTCATGCTGAAATTATAATAACTTTTGTTACCATTAGTTTGTATCCAATTTAGTTTAAAAATCTGATCCTTTGGGGACATCTTAAGAGATATATATATATATATATATATATATATATATATATATATATATATATATATATATATAAAGAGTATGTATATTTATATAAAAANAGAGATATATATATATATATATATATATATATATATATATATATATATATATATATATATATATAATGAGCATGTCTAATTGTATACAAAAACGTGAAAAAAACATTAACTTTGCTATATTTAATCTGTATCATGAGATATTTTCATGGAGTACATTTGGAGTATATTTTGTATATAATATACATATATATATTTAAGTATATATTTAATAGTATATATTTATACTTAGCATATATTTAAGTTCCCCCAGTAAGCATTTAATTTGGTATTCTAAAATCATTAAAATGTATTTTATGTGTGTGTGAAACAGCCTGGAGGGAGGAGACTGTGGACCAGTTGTGGTGTGTGACACTGTGGAAATCTCAGGTCAGTTTCTTTCTCTTGCTGTTCATACTAATTACTTCACAAAACTAAGCCCTTCACAAATCTAAAACATTTCTGCTTAGAGTTCTGGTGTTATCATTAAAAGAAAATATGTACTCAAGTAGCATATCAGGAGACAACACCAGTTAACAGTAAAACAAAAACTTTACATTCTTTCTCCTTACCTGTCTATTAAAAGTTGTCACCTTGAACACTTTCTGATTGAAGAGAAGCAATTTTTACTTAATCTCTTCCCCTTCTTTACAATTTAGAAAAACTTCAACCTCCTTTCCTGCTGTCTCTCAGCAGGTTGCATTTTTGAGTTGGTTGTACAGCATTTCCCTGACAACAGCCAGCTGTTACCCAGGAAACCACAAGGCCGTGCAACAAGATGGCATACCTCTCACTATTTGACCTTTACTGCAGGCCTGGTGATCAGTCCTAGCGAATGAGGATAGTCATTTTGCGTTAACTTTTCTCTGACTATAACTTTTAATATTAGTATGGACTAAAGTCATGAAGACTTTATATTGGCCGGCAAGTATGTGTGCAGGTTTTAGTTATAATTTTGCAGTCAGGGGCTTTCTCTCAAGCGAGATCTCTAAAAGTAGTAAATACAATGGCTTGTTAAGAAAAAAACAAGTGTTGTTCATTTTCACATAAATAACACAGAAGCTTCATTTTCTTTTGTTGTAAATGTGCCTTCAATAATGCTTTTTTTTCTTCTCACAGATTCTCTCTCTCAAACTCTCCTCCTCTCCTCACCCTCCCCACCTGCCCTGCCCTCGGATAACTCCTCCTTGTCCTCTGATGCCCCTATCCCATTGACCACTGACCAAGAAGAACTAGTTACTATGGAGACAATAGAACTCCATGAGGAAATAAGCGAGGAGGCTGAGAAAGACCCACTGACAGACAGTGGTTATGTTGAGTTCCATTACTACCAGTACCACCAGTACCAGTATCTCGTTCTTCCAGGGGAGACTGAATTAGATCTGGAGACAGTGGAGATTTTGCAATTGGATGCTGAAGCCCAAGAGGCAGCTGGATCACTGCTTGACTTAGCGGGTGGGGGACACTAACATTCTAAGACTGACACTGGACAAATGACTGATTCACATAAGACACAGTATAGCACTTACACCGATTCCAAAACTGCCTGAAATAGTCAGTTGGGTGAGCTGACACATAGTGATATAGCTATTTCACTACCCAAAGGAATTTCCATTGAGCTCACAACATTGTGGGAGAGATTTGAGTGGTTTGAAGTAGAATGAGAGTGACTGTATGTTAAACAGCAATTGCTAGTAACAGACAAGGCCCTCAATGTGTGAGATCATCTACAATATAAACATATATCTGAACATGACTGAAATCAACTGCCAGCAAATACATCAAGTGATTCAGGGGACATAAATATTGTAATTTTTAGTTTTTGGTTCCCCTTTCTTAGGTGATGATCTATATTCTACTCATAAAATATTTTAACTTGTAGTTCATTCTTAATAGAAGAATCTTATTTTTAACTGTATTGTAGAACTGTACTTTCTCTCAGCCATAATTTTGCATTAAGGACAACTTGAAAAAAATGTCTATTTTTGACTTTTCTTTCTGTAGACAATAAAGAGTTCTGGTGATTCTTGAAATCTTATACATCTGTGTTCTTAAGAAGCTGTATTTTGTTCTGAGCATACATAAGTGTGAATATTTGTGTGTGTTTTGGTTTATGTTACTGTATAAATTGTTATTTTGTATTTCATATGGGTCTGGAACCTCTTACTGTAAGTACTGACATCTCCAAAAGCATTTATAAAAGGTCAAGATGTCTTGCTAAGGACACATCAGACTACGATTAAAACTCTAAAATCTGTTAAACAATCCCTCTCCCTTTCAAAAAAAGAAAAAAAACAACAGGACAAAAAACTACTAGAGGAAGAAAAACCAAAGGTGCTGGAAAGCAGATTGCACCCATTTAATGTGCTGTCCTTTAAAAATGAAAAAAATGCCAACATGAAATCTGACTAGATTCGTTGTAGACTGGCGTACTGCTTAAAGCTGTGAGTAGAATTAGTCTTCACTGAATGACATGACATGAAATGAAATGAAAATGCTTGGGTGAACATCAGCTATCTACTTGGTTAATGACAGCAGCGTATGACAAACACTTTTTAAGCTTCGCTGAGATCTTTACTGTTCATATTCATAACAAGTAACGATGGAATTTAACCAGCATTAAGTTCGCTTAAAAAAGCTTCTGTCAGGGCGGAGTCGGTTCAGCTGGCACCAAAAAACACAGACGATGACTCATTGGTTATGTTGAAAGACTGGTTATACACTGTTTTACTCGATGGTCTACAGTAGAAAACAGCTGTAGCACTGTTGTATTATTTTGGAAACAGTAAATCATCAGATAGTGTATGTTTCATTAGGGCATATTCTGAATGTAATAGAAAGGCAAAGGCTAAGCTAAAGTGTTGTCCACAGTTATTTTTAAACGCAGACGTACACCGACGTGCCTGAGGAATGGGTGGGGAATCGCAAAACGGAAGGTGCTACACTGATGCCACTCTGACTCACCAATTCCGCATCTTCTGTGACGACTGAGGACTGCAACTCCCAGAAAACATATAGGGCGCCATTTGTTGTTACGCCAAGTATTGTGGGACATGATGTTCAGTTTGTTTGTATATCTTTCGACGTGTCCGTGATTTCGAACTACAATACCCAGTATTAAATTCAGCAGGCAAGGGAAATGTAGTGGTGTCTGGAAGTTTTGGATATTTTTTGTCAGAGTAAGAAAAAAGCTCGCCACCTCCTCAGGCACTCGGAGATCTGAGGTATGAATATGAATGCTCATATGAATGAAGAATATTTTGATTTAATATACTGAGATAAATTGTTTGTGAAGCATAATTCTTTCGTGCTTGCACGATCACGTTGGCGTTGAGCGTATGCACTGTTATAAAAGCTGGCTGGAATAGTTGTCAGTTTTAGACGCATATTTTGAGTTTCTAGGACGTCTAGGAAGTTACGCGATTATAAAATATCGTGGAAAAATGAGTTAAAGATGCATATGAGTTAATCTGCGTATTATGTGTTCTCGCGCGCGTAAATTTACGCCCTCACCGATTATCGTAATCTTTCACGTAAGAACACTAGCGGAAGATTTGTTTGCTGTGGGTTTTAATTTAATCTCAGATCTGTTGTGGTGTGATTAAGCAGTACGGATGCCGATTGAAACGTCAGGATGTGGTGCGCAGTGAAGCTGCATCCATTCGCCGTTCTGCACGGTTAGAAAGGACTCTTGGGCGTGAGCGGGGAACGCGCTAGTTGCACGAGTGCGACGTAAGCGTCGCTGTCGGGTCCTTTCCCAAACCGGGCTTTTCTGTGCGAAATCAGGTCGTTTTCAATGTTTTTAACCATGCGGTAGCAGACAGTACGTGTTTAGGGCTGTCACACTGAAGGTGTGTAAAATCTTATCACTGAAGGTGCAGGGTTAGAAACCCCCTTCCTGTTGCTGTACTTAACTAGGATACTTAACCTTGAGTTGATAGAGTAAGAACTCACCTGCTGTATAAATGGGTTAGGGTTAGTAAGATCATAATATAGGTCATACTATGATCATAGTTAAGTTGATTATCTAACATTGTAATCTACTTTGGACAAAGGTGTCAGCTAAACTCAGGTTCATAATAATGTTATATTCTGTTATAAACAGTGTGGGTATGTTGAATGGATTTGAAGGATCATCTATCATGTCAAATTCAGAATACTCTGCCATTAAAGTGATCTTACTGATAAAAACTCAGATGCCTCTTAACTCCTTACTCTTTAAGTGTGGTTCTCATTCAAAAGAAATCCTCAGCATGTTGCTTAGAAACATGACTGCAACCCCACCTCTTACTGTCATGTCTGACCAGCCCAACCAAATCTTCACAACTGCCTTTTCAGGGTACCAGTTTGAGAGTCAAAACCACACCCATGGCTGCCACAAAAAATTTTTGCCCTTTTAAATGTAAATGTGTCCCAGTCCCATGTAAATGTAGTGAAAAACCAGACTGAAAGTGAGTCATGTATGAGCGCTTTTCTCTGTTTTTGTGCAGTGTGTTTACAGCGTGTGGGTAAAGGTCATGCTGCAGCAAAGAGCCTCTTTCAGGAAACACTAGTACCAGTGACCAGGAGAGTGGCTTCCCTTTACATTTCATTTCTCAGCTGCGTCACTGCAACACACACAGCTCACAACTTGTCTCAGCAAGACCATTGTTCGAAGTTTTAGTTGTTTTTACTTGCACGGTTTTATTTATGCACATCCTTTTTTAAGGATGTTTCCAGATTTTTGCTTTTTCCTTGTGTGATATATTTTTTGACTATCTGTGCGGTGTGGATGATTTTATTGTCACATGGATGATTCTCTATGTCCAATGAATTCCCTCCCCCATAAACATTGGAATGTTGGCTAATAATGAGATGACTGTATTTCCTAAGAAAAATTTTCTGCAGTGGTATTACCATTTTAATCACCCCGCAGGCAACAGTACCAGTATCTGAACAATGGGGGGAGGTAGCGAGCCTGGTCCAGTCCAAATTGTGACTGTTAGCAAAGAGGACCATGCTTTCTCACTGGACACCGATGCACTGGAGCGGGTTCTACTGGCACCAGAGGTGCGGGACAAGCATGTGGTGGTGCTGTCTGTTGCGGGGGCTTTCCGAAAAGGCAAAAGCTTCATCCTGGACTTCATGCTTCGGTATCTCTACAGGAAGGTCAGTGTTCAGTGAGGAGATATAATGATATGCATAGTTATTCCAAAAAGAGGAGCAATGAGTTTGGTTGTTTATTGTACTTTTACAGCAGTATTAGGCTCTTTAGGCATTTAGTGGAGTCATGGAAGCAGCTGAATCAGTGACAGAATTCTGCCTTCCTCTACATGCAGTTTTTGTTGGTTCAGAGTAGGCTCTCATTATGGATTCCAGTTCTACCAGATCAAGTGGCTTTTGAAGATCTACTTGCTGCTCATGAGTGTATAATGAATGCACTCTGTTCTCTGCCTGCATATCAGTCTGAAGACAACTGGCTGGGAACAGAGGATGAGCCCCTGACTGGCTTCTCCTGGAGGGGAGGTTCAGAGCCAGAGACTACAGGCATCCAGCTGTGGAATGAGGTCTTCCTAGTGGAGAAACCTGATGGCACTGAGGTAACTCAACATTCCTTGTAAATTAGTGCTCAGCCACAGTTGTGATAGCAGAGGTAGCGTTCTGCATTCTCTAACATATGTTCAAGTTACCAGGTGATGCATTTTTAGGTACTACTTTTATGTGGATACATGCAAAATAACACTGAAAGTATAAAAAAGTCATGGCAAAGGCCATGTATTGCCATACATATTTTCAGATTTGCATTCAGGTTTTGAGTAGTTACATGTCATTGCATGTATTACAAGTTTTCTGAAGGCAGACAACATTTTTATGTGAACATTTATTTTGTTCTCATTCAGGAGTTTTGGGAGGTTGTTAATGAAGTGGTATATTTAGAGTTAACTTGACCATATAAGCCCTTTTGCAGTAAATATTTGGATTGCTAAATTTGCCAGAAAAAATATGCAAAGAATTTTACTGTTAAAGAATTTTAACAGTACTATGCAGTATTTCCTAGCAAGTATAGCATTTAAAAACACACAAACATTTTAGCTGTTTCTGTTTTTCCCTTACAGTTGTCATGTTTCTGTGCTGTAGTAACTTAACTATGGATGATCTGAGATAATATTATTTTGGTCTGTCATGACTGAGGTTTTAGACCTAAGGAGTTATGAGAAATTGAGGAACTAAAGATCTGAAACATATTTTTAAAAAATGCATACCACATGTATGCATATGCACATTGCTTATGTATATTTTTTCCAGGCATGTTCCATTCAAAGTTCACCATAATAGTGTTAATACTAGGCAGAAATATACTGCACTACACACGGTTGGAGACAGCTTTTTTATGGATAAGCAGGAATGTAAATTTTGACACACAGTTTGGCAACAAGTTTAAAGCAGTTATTTAAAATGTTTTTCAAAACCTAAGGAGAACAAAGAACTCTATTTACACTGGTTGAGTCCTAATAATGATCAAAAATTCATAGCATAGTATGCATTTTTCTCCATGTGTGATTAGTTTGGAATGAAGATATTTCATTGTATTTGTTGTCTCTTTTAGGTTTTACATATATAATGTAAATATGTGCTTTAGTTTCTGTTTAGTCAAGCACATTTTTTAAACAGATTCTATTGGGATTCTGTTACAAAACACAGAATAATTCAAGCAGTTTGGGGAGGTTAACCTGCTTGTAGTTAAGCATGCATGTATGTATAGTTTTTCCCATTTGTGGCCTGTTTATGGAGTGCCAGCAGGAAACTTTTGTGTTTTTGTGTTTGTTTTAAACACAGGTTGCAGTGGTGCTGATGGATACCCAGGGGGCATTTGATACCCAGTCCACAGTGAAAGACTGTGCCACCATCTTTGCACTCAGCACCATGACCAGTTCTATACAGGTACAATCCATTTATCGCTGCCTGCTTTTTTTACACACAATCCTTGGTTTGGGCTTCTGTTCCCTGCACTCCTGTCTACATCCTTCTTTTCACAAGTTCTGGATATTCTCTCACGGTTATATGTGTCTAGCAGTGTGCACATGTTTTTTATTTGTGTTGTGTGTGCATACATATGTGTCTTTTTTTCTGCAAAAACAGCAACATTGAGTCACAGCAGAATAAAAACAAAAAACAGCATCACAGAGAAATAAGGGGTATAGCAATTACAATATTTCCAAAAGTGATTAAGTAGCATTTTCCAAGTCTGCTTATGGACATTGAACTTGTGCATCAGTCTTCAGAAGTTCTTTTTACTTTTATTCTGCTTGCGACCAGGTGTACCTCTTTCTGCATCACAGTACAGGTATCTGTCATTTGTCCTGCCTGTATTTGTACCTCTTCATTTTTTTTAAAGTATGTTAATAAAATTGATCACCATTTATTGTGTGCAAAAGTATTTGCCCCCTAATTTTTTTTTTTTTTTTTTTTTTTTAAAGATCTACAACCTTTCTCAGAACATCCAGGAGGATGACCTGCAGCAGCTCCAAGTTAGTCACTCAAATTCTGCTCATGTACTGCGCAGTAACCACTTAAATATTACACTCCAAATGGAATAATAAGTACTGGAAGAATCTGTTTGACAAAGTCTCATTCACGCTTCTCTCTGCTTCATTTCAGCTGTTCACCGAGTACGGTCGTCTTGCCATGGATGAAATCTTTTTGAAGCCCTTTCAGGTGGAAGTCTAAAGTCATATTCTTTTGTTTTTTAATGACTTAATTTAAACATCACACTAAATTTATTTTCAGAGTCTGATTTTTCTTCATGCTTTAAGTCAATAGATCATTGTTGGCCATTACCAGGGTTTATTGCTGTAATCTGTCATCTTGGCCAAAAGCCACAGCATCTGCATGAGAATGCAAAGCAGTGGCACAAATCTGAGGTCACGCTGCCTGCAGTGTAATTCATAGTCATTTTAACGATAACCTCGTGCCAGAATACCTAGCTGCCATGTTACCCCAGTTGCGATTAATAAGCCATATAGTTTGTGTTCATATCCTTTAAATTGTTTGTCTTTATTTAGTTGTTGTTACAGCCTAATAGATTTCGCTCTCCTGTTTCTTGTGTTTGCTATTTGTAGTCCTTAATGTTTCTTATTAGGGACTGGAGCTTCCCCTACGAATATCCCTATGGATTTAAGGGTGGCAGTGATTTCTTGGACAAACGCTTGCAGGTAACTGCTCAGTTTTGTCTTCATATGTAAGTTATATTATTGCTTCAGCGTTACACTTGTTGCATGCCTATGAAATGACTGTTCAGTGCTTTCATATCTTTTCAAAAAAATGCATCAGATAACAGTGGTTAAAGACATGAAATATTTCTTCAGGTCTTTTCACTGGATTTGCTTCAGTGAAAATGTCTAAATGGGTAGAACATAAAATATTTGGCTGGAAATGTATTTATTTATGATGCAGAATTATAATTGTGGCAACAGAGCAACCTGTATGCAAAGGTTTGAGGATATTTCTTTTTCTCATAGGTTTGTCCAAGCTGGCTTACAGTGTTAAATTATTAAAATATAAAAGTGTTTTTACACAATAACAATCCATATGATGACAGTCCATGAAAAAATACTGTGCTATAGTTATCAGGACTACACACAACTGTAATAAGCAAAATAAATAATAAGCACAATCAGAGTATTAGTCCATTCATTTACCAGTCAGCAGCACACACATATTATCGAGTCACAGGGGAGGGTCAGCAGCAACAGTGTGGTGCTGTGTTGTAGTGGAAAGTTAGTGAAAAGACATCTTCCCGACAACCCAACCCACAAAGACTAAGGCTAGTTGAAGACCCCATAATGTTGTCCTGTATGACCATATATGGACTGTAAATGGACTCAAGCCATATCATTTAATACCTGTACTTGAGATAATATATATCCTGTGTTCTGTATAAGATTTGAGAGTCCTTTGTTCTAACTCAGTCTCTTGAGACTCACCTGACACTGTGTTGAATTGCTACTGAACTGCGACTGCATCATTGACTCCTGATAGTAAATAAATAATCAGTTATTGATAAGGAGGACCTTGTGATACTTTCCAGGATAGTATGTCAAGAAGGGTCTCATTGGATTATTTGCATGATGTTGTACAGGTAAAGGAGGCCCAACATGAGGAGCTGCAATCAGTGAGGGAGCACATCCACTCTTGCTTCACCTCCATTTCCTGTTTCCTGTTGCCACACCCAGGGTTAAAGGTCGCCACCAGTCCTGCCTTTCGGGGACAGCTCAGTGGTATGGGTCTCTCGACCTGTGTGTGTGTGTGTGTGTGTGTGTGTACAGATCTTCTCTCCTTCTGCCAGGTGTATTTTTGCCCATCTTACATATTATTCCACAATATGTCTTTCAGATGTGGCCCCAGAGTTCAAGGAAGGTCTGCTTAGCCTTATCCCCAAACTGTTCAAGCCAGACAAACTGGCTGAGAAAGAGATCAGTGGCAACAAAGTCACTTGCCGAGGCCTTCTGGAGTACTTCAAGGTGAGTTGGAACAGCCTCTATACCTCCTGTTGTGTGGTTTCAATATACACTTGTGTTGCATTGCTTTAATGGTATTTTTATATAGGTGATTTGATTTTGTCTTTAAAGGCATATATCAAGATTTACCAGGGCGAGGACCTGCCCCATCCCAAGTCCATGCTGCTGGTACTGTACAGACCCAACTCAGACTTCCCTAAGACATTAATAACATGTCTCAGACTTGTTCGATGTTCTGCATGTTTTTTAACATTCTCATTGCCAGGTTCTTTTTCATTCTTTCATGCCCTCAGTTCACTCAGTGTTTTGCTGGCAAAAATATATAGTGTGATATTTGTTACCTTAATTCTGTACACTTCAAAAAGAATCTTAAATATTTGTTTTGCTCTAAGCAAAACCTTTATTTTAAAAAAAAGAAAAAACTATAATGTTTTGGTTTTCAATGAAAGTGTTTAGAGATGCATCTTTAGAGTATAAAAACATAATTTGACAAGGTGTCTTCATGTGGTAAAAGGTCAGTCTGTCTAAGGCTTTAAGGTGGTGGCCAGATCTTTTTTTTCTTATCAAAAGCAATATTTTTATCCTTGTTTGCACAGCAGTTTAGATTGCAGATTGGGTGAAATTTTTTCTATTCTTGTAAAGTTTAGTATTCAAGAGTTGTATGGAAATACAGTAAAAGTTTGCACGTGTGGTAACACTATTCATCTATCTTAGGCTACAGCAGAGGCAAACAACCTGGCTGCAGTGGCAGCAGCCAAAGACCTGTATTACAGGAACATGGAGAAGGTCAGTGTGGCTCCTTGGTTGGAAAAAGTGTGTTTTCCAATCAATACAGGTGTTTTACAGGAAAGGCTCACAAAACAATCTGGAAATGTACACTGGCTCTCCAGCTTACACAGTTGGAACTCAAAAGTGTGTTTGTAATTTTGTTTTGTTTATAACTCCTAAGTCAATTTTACCATTGTTGCAATCAGTAAAAGCTTAATAGAGATGTACCTCAATATATTTATGTTATGTTGTATAAAAATCTCAGATACAATATATTGTCATAAGAGATATTTTGTTTAACTTTATTTTAATGTTTTTATTAACTTCAAGCTACATTAAAAGGAGTACTAATTTGGAATAAGTAAATGTAAAAATATTTCCATGCCACAAACCGTTTATGAATGCTGTTTGCTGACCAACTCATCCTATAACTATGCTCAACATTTATAGTTCACTCAGAAAAAGCAGATTGGAGCTGTAAACACTGCAAATGACCAGTTGTGTTATCATGGTCACACACTCCTCTACTGTTTAGCAGTTTAGCACAAATGTAGAGGTGCGTGCCTGTATACTGTTTTACTGATGTCTGCTCCCTGGGTGTCATCATGAAGCTTTAATGATGATCAGCCTGAATGAAAGAGATTATGATTCCTGTTGCTAAGTCTTAATTTGGTCGTGATACTTAAAGAAAAGATGTCCTTTGGAGAAGTGATTATTATTACGTATCCAATAAATCACATTACTACAGCTACTGAAACACCCCCTCTGTGGACAACAATGTGCTGCTACTGGCTCTTCAGCAGAGATGCAAGCATACAGTCACTGGGTGGTGTTATCTTCTTGTGTGCCTTTGGCAACTTTGTAGCTATCTAAAAAAAAAAATCCTAGGAAAATACCTAAAAAGCAACAAACCTGTTAATTTTAAAAGGTCTCAGTGTTTTACATGCATTTTTACGTGTCAGTATTTTACATGTGTTTCTTGCATTAACTATTTTCTCCTAATCTCTCTGTCCATCAGATCTGTGGTGGTGACCTACCTTATGTTGCGCCAGATTCTCTAGAAGAAAAGCATCACTTTATCCTAAGGGAAGCTCTTGATCTCTTCAACTCCACTAAGAAGATGGGGGGTCAGGACTTTTGTAATCGTTACTATGCCCAGTTGGAGGCAGAGCTCGAAGAGATGTGGCAGTCTTTCAGCAAGCACAATGAGGTAAAACTGCCTCTCTTTGTCACTGCTGCGTATGTGTAATTAAAATGCACAAGTTATACAAATTTCAAAATGCAGGCTGGTAATTGTTATGCTGCTACAGTAACGGATGTGGTACAGAGCATCTTATACATGTATTACCAGGTGTTTTCTAAATGGGGGTATTTATTTCAAAATAATAATGTTTTACTTACTGTGTCATTGTATGCAGGAACAATACATAAAGTTGTTATATAAAAATAGATAAATGCATCATTAACTGATGATTTTTCATCTTTTTTTCCCCCCATTAAACTTCAAGTCCAAGAACGTCTTCAGTGCATTCAGAACTCCAGCAGTGCTGTTTGTCCTTGTGTGCTTCCTGTACGTGTTGTCTGGCTTGTTTCTCTTCATCGGCTTGGCCATCGTGTCATCTTTGTGTGACCTCGTTCTGTTCCTCGCCATGATTGCCATGCTCACCTGGGCTTTCATCCGCTACTCGGGCAAATACCGTGGACTAGGAGGTGCAATAGACCAGGCTGCTGGAGTATTACTGGAGCAGGTAAAGAACCACAACATCACGCTAAAATGTGTCTGTGGTTTTCTGTTTCTGAAGATGTACATGTCTGTCTTACAGGATAATTACAAAATACAGGATAATTCAATTTGTCCATAACTCCAAATAACTTTTACCATATTGCAATTAATAAAAGCTGAAAAACCCATATGTCCACTTGAGATAGTACAACTCCAGGACATGGGAACACTATATGAATGAAACTGTTATTTTCTTATTAACTTCAAACTACATTAAAATTAAAATTTGCTTTAAAAAATTGTCATCTCCATTAATGCAATCAAAGCTGTTGACCGGTTTATCACCTATACATGTGCTGTTCAGCTTCAGTTGGCTGTCAGTTTTATGTAGCACCCACACAAACAATAAAAGCTTGAAACAGTACAAGAGCTCCAAACAGATAACCCTTGATTTAATTACAGGCAAGGTTATGTAAAAATATTGGATGTAGCAGCAGTAAATAAAATAAAATAAGAAAACCTTAACCCTAAGTCATTTTGCATTGATATTGGATTATGTATATTATCAACAGCTATTAAAATCGAAACACCAATAATCTTGAACATTGCCAGGTCTGTTTAATTGAAATGTAAGGCAGTCCTTGATTAGGCTGAGCCAAAATTAATTTTACATTACCAAATATGTATAAGTACTGCTTTTTTATTACTGGTGTAACTTAAATGTTATGACTTCTTTAATATACGATACTTTTAACTGGTGGTATTATTTAATGGTGTTTATAGGTAAATGGATACTGAATCTTTCCTTTTCTCTTTCAGGCAACGGTTGTACTGAACAAGTCTCGAGCTCCAGCAGCGATCAATGAGAAGAAATCTCGCTAAGTTCCCTATCCAAACAAATAAAAACAACACAATACACCAAAACTTGACCCTCTCTAGCAAGCAACACAAACGCTGAAGAAGAACAATGCTTTTAAGCAGCTCTTTGTTACCTTGTGTATTTTAGTGATACAACCAGCACAAGATCATTACACCAGCACAACAGCATGGTTTCCAGAGCTTCATCCAGCTTTAAATATTAGGTCAAAGTGTGTTGTGGGACTCTGACCCACATCGCAACCAAAGAACATGCCATTTATACTGTACTGCTATACATTCACATAGTGCCTTAAACTTTTCCATTCATAGTATGGCGTGCTTTTGTTTACAAACATATATCATTTAGCTTTGTAAGGGTCATCTGCTTGGTGTGTTTTTCTTATGTCCTTGGCTTTTATTTGCAGATGCATAGTTTATTCACACACATCTTAAGACCCAAATGAGGTCAGAGAAATATATAAAATTATATAGCAGCCTGCAGTTTTTTTCCCCCAGGTAAGACCACTATGTGGCTTAAATGAGATGGTTTTCCAGGGTGTTTCTGTTAATGCCCCCTGGTATTGTATACATTGTGCCTTATTATTATTATTATTATTATTATTATTATTATTAAATAAAAATCCCAGGGGAATTATCAGGTGCTGAGTTTTTGCTGTTGATTATATTGCAGTTTTTCAGGTTATGTTTTTCTTTCTTTGTTTAATTTTATTTTTCCCCTTACCATTTATTTCCATTTTGTTTTTCTTCTCCTTACTCAGTTTAAGCTTTTTCTCAGCTCCAAGATTCTATAAATGGTTTTCATGACTTCTGTAATGTGTATATAGTCTTCAGAGACTCTGTCTGAATTATTCTACAATTCTGTTGCATTTGAAATTCTGTGACTTTTTTGTTCCATTCCAAAGACATTCCATTCTGTGTTTAGTCTTGTTTCAAATGTGTTATACTTTTTTTTTTTGTACCCCTGCTTCCATCATGTTCCGGGAAAGTTCACAAAGAGGATTTTTGAATAATGTTAATTGTTTATGACATCAGATTAAACTGTGTGAGTCTAAAAGCTATCATGGCTACTGATTAAATGTAGAATTGACAGAAAATTACTTGCCTAACATTTTGTGTCAGCATGTTGCTGGAATGTCACAAACTAAATGTGTGGTGGTGTCATCTATGTTGCATTCCACAACACGTTGAATTTCATTGTCTGAGGTAAAACAGGAGTGATTTACATGTTGACTTTTTTGTTCTTACTTTCTGTCCTTTCCTTTGAACTGTTAAATGTTGAAAGCATTATTCATTCCAGCAATAAAAGATAACTTTTTGCTTTACATGTATGTACCCATATTTCATTTATTTTATTGCTTGGGCAGCACTGTATTGCATTGTTTACTGTAATTACTGAAATAAGTTAAAGGTTTTTGAATCAAATAAAACAAATGTTTAAAGTAAGTATATTTTTGATGATGCTCACATCTTTAAATTATTTACGTTTTTAGTTTAACCCCGAATCAGTCTTAAGTTTTCATGTTTACATGGGCTTCCTCCCACAATCAAAAGACACATTTTAGGAGAACTACTGACTAAATGGGAGTTTAGTGTATCTAAAACTGGAAGTGACCTTGGACAAAGATGTCCTCTAAATCCCAGGAAATATTAATTTTATGTGATATTAGGCAAAGGCACCACACTAGGTGTCAGTATTGAACCAGCATTGAAACAGACACAAAAACTTCATAATTTAAACTTTTAAATACTCTATATTTTACACATTAATGTCTGATATCACAGTTGAAATAGAATATTCATAATTAATATTCATTTATTTAGCTTATGCTTTTCTCCAGAGAAACTTGTGGTATTAAGCTGTGTCGTATTCAAATGTGGGTCATTTCATTCCTTATTAGACTAAAGTGTAAATATTCAACTATTAATTCTGTTACTGAAAATGAACTCAAGGTGCATGTCACATCTGTGCTTTTATTTGTGCCATTTATAGAAAAAAAAGGTAACTGGTGAGGGATAGGGTTACCCTTCTAAATCCATGCTGGTGTTCCTGCCTACACTCACTACAATCACATCAATAGCTTTAATAAATTGAATATCCTTACACTATTATAAATAAAGCTTTAATACTGCAAACAAATGAAGACCATCTAGCGTCAAACATCTGTTTAAAACAATACACAGTGCCTTTAACAGAATGGTGTCTACAAACATTGCAGAGTGATATAGAAAGTGTTTGTGGGGACTTCATGTCTTAATATCGAAAACATTCAAGAACCAAATTATGAAAATGTTTTCATCCAGTGTACTGCATACCCTGTCTCACTATGGGGGGGGGGGGGGTCACAGTGGAATATTTAAACTCAAAAATAGAGGCAAAACCTTTGAATGTTTAGCAAGCATATTAAGGTCCATTTTCTGATATTACATTTTTAGATATTCCATGTTTAGCAATAGTGAACTTAATGTGCACTATTAATGCACTTACAGTTGTTCTATTAAGTGCTTCTATTTCCAGATCATTTTAATAACAGTCTTTCACTAACAGAGTCTTTGCAACTGTACTGAAAGAGGTCATTCCCTACCCTCTGCAAAGGATTGCCTGATCTTGGCGCTGAGCTCCAGAGGGTGATTCGGCTGCTTGTTCTGATGCTGGCATTAAGCATGAATCTTATCAGTAAGGTTTTTGTTTAATTTTGGCCAACAGATAGTGTTTCTAGCCAATATTTACGATATTTCAGCACATTAATGTCTTTCATGAAGCCTCTTTTGAAGCTCTCCCTTGCTGGAATCACTATTATATTCTTCTACAGCAACATTTCCTTAAAAACTAACAGATTTTCACAAAATGCCTACATCTGAAGACACTCTTGCTCTTGCTTTTCATTGTGGATGTGCCACATCACCTTTTTAAAATGTGGATTTTTCCATATTTCATCTGGTATTTTTGTTTCATTGAAGATGACACAGGAATTGGATCTGTCACTGTGCAAACACTGGCTGCTGCTTCCATTTCATACAGGTGCTGCTTTGCTCCAGGTTCAGCTGACTGTTTCCTTGAGAATGTTTCTGCCACTATTAGGAGTTTGCCTGATTTTGTGTGAAAGCATGAAATCATGCTTCCAGAACTCCATCATCATCATTTATTGTATCCAACATGACGTGATCAGTTTTTATTCTAGGTTGGTCATATCATGTTTCTGTTTTTGTCATTGACCTGACTACATAGGCTACAGATTTCCTCATTCTTTGAGGCATCTGTTCATATTGTAGTTTTAAGAAAGAAAGAAAAAAAGCAATACAAGGTCTTGTCAGAATTTGCTTTAACCGTTTCCACTTGTGCTCATGTTCTTGTTGCAGCACCATATGCTTTTTGACTGGAGAAACTCTGAGAGCATCTATCTTAGCTGACAGTTTTGGGTACAAAATTGTCCATATAGTTTAATATTCCCAGTGGTCTCTGTATTGTTTTCTTGAGTTGACCTTGGCATGCCACCCATGGCCTTGCTCAGATTAATCAAATCCCTT
The DNA here is from genome assembly GCA_900497675.1 of Arapaima gigas. NCBI lineage: Eukaryota > Metazoa > Chordata > Actinopteri > Osteoglossiformes > Osteoglossidae > Arapaima > Arapaima gigas. Next base: position 696,800 of record UFQX01000167.1, on the reverse strand, counting down.
AAGGTGTCATATCCTTCTTTTAAAACTAGCACATTTCACTGCTGAACTTGAGTCCATATTTTTTAACTCTTTCTAAAGGCCTTTCTATGGCTGTGTTTTAGTATTCCTCTCCCAATGATGACATTGTCTAAAAAAAGACAAACACCTTCAAAAATGTTTTCTGGTGCTGCATGGAAGATTTCTGAGGCTGAACTTATCCCAAATGAAACATACTGGTAGCTGTATGTTCCAGATATCATGCTGAAAGTACATAGCTTTGCACTTTCTTCATCTAATTTCATCTGCCAGAAACCATGGGAGGCATCCAATTTAGTGAAATACTACAGTCCTGCCATAAGAGTTTCTTCTTGCTTAAGAATTACAGATGCTCCTGTAGTGTGCACTCACTGAGATCTTTTGGATCCATTCAGATGTGCAGAGCACTATTGCTGCTCTTTACACAGACCACTCAGTTAACCAACTGTGTAAAGTTCCTCAACTCTTTTAGTTACTTTCAAAACTTTTGTACAATTCAGGTCCTCATGCACCTCCATTTGTAGAGGTACTGGAACATGATGTGGTATGTGAACTGCTGGACAAGCAGAATTTGTCTGTCTGATACTATATGCAAGCACTAAGACACCTTTGCTTTTAATTATTTCTTTTTTCATTCCAATATTGAGCTCCACAAGCTGCCACAGCCTGGGCACTGCCATATTGTGCCAAAACACATATTACCAGTCTCATGGCAAAGTGACTCTTGTCTTTACTCACTAGTACAGACTAAAGAAATCATTTAATGATCTTTATAAACTGCAGCTGTAGCCTAACAGATACATTCCATTATTATAAATCTTTTGGGTATAGGCTGATTTGCAGGTTCTTAATCTATTGTGGCTTTTTCCTTAAAGTTGTTATAGTCAATTCTTTAAAGTCTTGTGAAGTAATTCAATTTTCACTACTGTACTTGTATCTATTTTCAGTTTCAAACCTGTGCCACTATCATGCAAAGAAACTGGTCCTTATTGTGCTACTAGTTTCTGAATACCATGTGCTGTGCACTGATCACAAACATTTCTCCAGTTTCCATCACCATGATGGCTGTTTTTTGCACATATACTTTCTGCAAAGCATTCATTTTTGATAGCTGTTTAACTAGGAATTTCATTTGACATCATTTGCAACTAATTTGGTTTTTTATAATCATTTCTTTGTTACATACAGTACTGTGCAAAAGTCTTAGGCATGCAACTTCAGTGTCTGTTGAGAAGTACAGGTAGATTCTTATCTACCATCAGGAAGGTTTCTGATTGGTCCCAAATTCATTGTGCAGCCTGAGAATGACCTCAAACACCCAATCTCAGTCATACACAGCTATCTTCAGCAAAAAGAAGGAACCCTGCAACAGATGGTATGGTCCCCACAGAGCGCTGATCTCAACATGATCAAGTCAGTCTGGGAGTACATGCAGAGACACTCAAAGTCTGCAGAAGAACTGTGGCCAGTTCCTCAAAATGTTTGGAAGAACCTATCAACCTCTACCTTAAACTGCATGCAAGTTTGCATAAGAGAACTGATGCTGTTTTAAAGGCAAAGGGTGGTCACACCAAATATTGATTTGATTGAGGTTTTTTGTCTACTGCACTTTTTAGAAGGTTTATTGATTAATAAGTATTCATGGCATTATTTTTGGAACCATCCTCGCTTTATAGCATTTTTCCCACAGGTGCCTCACACTTTTGCACAGTACTGTATTTGAGCTCACATGTCTGCTCTATGCTTTCTTCACCTGATACTTGTGGTCTACACTTCAGCTGGCCATAACTGAACTTCTACCAAACCCTTTTCAAAGGTTAAGAAAAGTGTCTTCCTGTACTCACTGGCTTCATCGCCCTGTGTCTGTAGATTTATTTCCCTTAACATCCTTTTAGGTAGCCTTTGATTATACATTCTGATTAAGATATGGTCTCATAAAAACCTGCAAATAAATTAAGCTTTCCAAGTAGAACTTTTGAATTATCATTACCTCTGAGTTCAGCAAACTCCATTGTGTTAAGGTTTTCAGAAACCTATGATCTCTTCCTCCTTCTGGGCTGTATGTAACTCAAGTCCATTCACTATGTCACAGTCAGTAAAAGCTTAATAATATAGCTTAATCCACTGAATTATTCATGGTTAGGTTCTGTTAAAGACATCAGATAAAGCTACAATGAATGTTAAACTTGCTGTAAGACATTTATTTATTTATTATTATTTTTAAACAGCTCATACAAAGCAGGGTCTCATTGTTCCTCTATTCTGGAAATACTGAACATGAGGCAATACATACCAAGGATAGGATCCTGGTCTTTCACACATGGGTTAGGGTTAAAACTGTCCACGAGGAAGTGACTGATTCATTATACAAACATGTTTCGCAACATATGGTTGCTGTTAATTTGTGTATTTGTTTCATATACACAAATGATTATTCATATTGTTTCTTTTTTTACTCACTGAACCTAGACCTAGACATACACAAAAGTATGAATGTTTTGTGGTTAGATGAGTCCAAGGCAATGCTTTTTTGCCAAAACTCTAAACATGATATGTTCTGCAAACATTGCACTGTCCACGCCTCAAGACACACTATCCCTACAGTGAAGTATGGTGGTGGCAGCATCATGTGGTGGGGATGTTTTTTCATTAGCAGGGATGAGGCACTTTGTCAAAAGTGAAGGAAAACTAGATGAAGAAAAAACAGGGAAATACAGCAAGTGAGCCTCATTCAGCCTCCTGAGAAACTTGGGAGAAAGTTCCCTTTTCAGCAGGACAATGGTCCCATAAAAGGGTAAAGCAACACTGAAGTGACTCAAAAACAAAAAGATGACTGTCCTACAGTGGCTCAGGCAAAGTCCTGACCTCAGTGCCATTCAACGATCCATTCAATGATATCAATCTGTGGTCCTATTTGGAAACTGTGGCCCCCAGTCATGATCCAACCAGCCTGAACAACCTTCTGAAGATTTGGGAAAAATAACTCTATGTTTGCAAATTTGGTACATACTGATCCTGGGAGACTTAAAGCTGTTATTATAGCAAAAGGTGGTTTTACCAAATATTAATGCCTGGGGTTTGAATAATTATGTAAGTAACATGCTTCAGGTTTTCATTTTCTGTAAAAAAGAAATATCTTTAAAACAAATAACTTATTTCAGCTCTGACAATTTAATGTTACATCATAGGAGTTCAGAAAAAAATGGAAAATATGTACATAATAAAAATATAATCTGTAATCCAGCAATGTTGATTACATTCGAGGGGTTTGAATAGACACTGTATATCTTTTTAGATAGATAGATAGATAGATAGATAGAGACACAGTCCTGTATTTCAACCGGTAAGAATCAGTCCTTATAAATAAATTTACACCCTGTACGACAAAACATTCAAACCGCACTGAAATGTACCCCGCCCCTCAACAAAATCTACATTTCAATATTTCGGCACGTCTCTTCGTAATGGGGCTTACTTATTGCGTCATTCACACATTATCAGATATGCAGAATGAGTGTGAAGACACAGAAATTCTCTTGTGACTGAAGAACACAGATTTCGCCATATTCGAGCTCTTGCCGCTCCACCGTCTCGCCTCCTCCACCGTTCAACGGCCTCCGCGTTTCACCGCAGCCTCGTGATGCCCCTTATTGCCTTATATGGGAATCGGCGCTGCGGGCCGTCCGGTGTGCGCGAGGAGGAGCGGGGCACGCGCACCGGCCACCGCTACCGTCGCCGTTCACTTCCTTATTTGGAAGCGAGTTCGGCCGAGAGCGCGCGCAAGCACGAGAGCGACCGGAGTGGCAACGCTGACGATGACGACAATATGGCGTGTTCTGACAATGTTCTGTTTTGAGTGACATTTGGTAAAACATGAGCTGAAAAGAGGTTTAGGAAACGTACATAGGTTCGTCTACAATAACCTATGTAATATTGCTTTTAGCTACAGTATACCAGACTGCTCTGAGCAATAGCTGTGTCATAGCTCACGTGACAGATCAGTATTAAAATACTGTGCCAACAAATATTAATTGCCATACTAGGTTGCCTTTATATATATATATATATATATATATATATATATATATATATATATTTTTACTTTTTTAAATCACGCTACATTCATGACAATCTGCATTTACATTAAGCAGACGCTATTCGTCCCTACGTATATTCGCTTTTAACTTTTAACTGTGCATAGATAGATGACTACGTACTTCTCATTTATTAAAGGAAGGTAAAAATACACCTCACAAAAAATGTAACTTCCATGTGCACAAGTGAAATATTTTTTCCCCGCCAGCAAATTTTCTTTACTTTGCTTAAAGCTAATTATTTCCCTTACTAGAAAACTGACGTTTTGTGTAGATTAACCAAGTCACCTTCTACATGTTTTTTTTCCTCCAAATGAGTTAGCACTATTTTGGGCAGAGAGTGATCGTATCTTTAAAATACCGTTTTTAGTAAATTACTCATCAAAGACTTGTTCATAGATGTATTATCCATTGAATTTTGATAGAAGTTAACTTTGGGTAACTTTTTATAAATGGTGTATGAGCTAGAAACAACACCATGTTTATTTAATGTACAAATACAAATGCCAGAGAAACTCATAAATGCATAAAATATATTAATTTTCTCAAGGAACAAATTTGGAATAGGGCCATCCTCTCAGAATAGGTATTTTATTTTTTCCATTAATCCATTCACCGTGATGTTTGTAATATCACTCTTCTGTCCAATGTATTAGAACATGATCATCATGATGAGCTACACACCTTCCAGTGAATAAGTTATTTTAAAGTTCTTATTCATGTGGTGTATTCATTATGTTGTCCACCAGCCTCAAGGTGTTATTACTCTGAGCCACTAGCTCAGTATTTTACAGTATTTACAGCTCAGCTGTAAATAGCTGCTGATTTTTCGAGTATATTCTGATCTGCTTAAACCTTTGAGTTATAATATATATTCACAGTATTGTTTCATTTTCATTTGGGGAACTCTGGCACTGGGACAAACATTAATCAACTGGAAAGCTATTGAATCTGAAGAAAATGCAACATTTGCCAAAAACAATGATGATTATAGTATGTGTGAGCACAAAATACATTGAAAGATTCACAAGAGAAGGCATATAGCATGTAACTGTAACATGCTCTTTCTGATGTTTTATCCGTGCGTTTGAAATCATCAGTAACCTTATTTAAGGGAATAGATACCTTTACTCGTTTAGTGGACACTTTTCTTGAAAGGAACTTACAATGTCTAGCAATTTACAGTGATTTACAACTTATTACTGCTGGATAATCTTTACTAGAACAATTTAGGATAAGTACATTGGGTAACCAGAGTAGGAGCTGGGATTCAAACCTATGTCTTTCAGGTCCAAGTAGCTGAATGTATTTAAACATAATGTAACTCCTTCAAATAGCTGGGTGTTTTACTCAACACTAAACTGAGGGTTCATACGTGGTACAGAGCCAGGCTCAGTCTGTGGAGTTTGCATGCTGTCACTGTGTTTTTGTTGGTTTCCTTCCATAGGTCAAAAGCAAATTATAAATGAATTGATAACTACATTGTCCACAGTGTGTATGTGTAAGCAAATTGGTGTGACTTTCTATGGAGTGGGGCCTTGTCCAGGGTATAGACTGTGTTACAGCCCAAGGTCCCAGAACTGGGTGGCCCTGCAAAGGACAAGCACTTGCTGAAACAGCCTTCTACTGGAGCACTTTAGAGTAAGTATAGTGTTCATGGGTATAATAACTGTTGCAAGAATTGTGTTTTGTACCATAGCCTTTAGGATATATGTCCTTAACCACTAGGCTCATAGGGCCTTTCAAACGGATTCAGTGGGATTAAGGAACGGCCTTTCTTTTCGTGTTATGGGATACAGCAGTGCGGGAAGAAAACCACAATTCCCATCACCTTCTGCTGTGGAAACGGCGTCCGTTCCCCGGATGCGCGTTCCCTCCTGTCGTCATGAGGCGCGCTCTGCTGGGCGCGTCCGTGCGGTAGAACCACTGTAGACGGGAGTGCTGCATTGGAGCTCATTCAATTCCAGACGCCGACACACATACAGAAATACAACCATGGTACGTCTGCGTTCTCACGCCTCTGCGCCCTTCTTCCACCGCTAATACGGCCGGCGTTCAAAGATTAACGTTCGGATGAGGGTTTTTATGCGTTTTTTTTCCGACAGTTGGAGCATTTGCTCTATTTTGTGCAGTAGCGCTTGTGTAAAAACGTGGAACACCGCTGTCCGATTTGTCTCGGTGTGCTGTTCGTCAGTCTCTGGCGAAACGGCTCGTTTTTGCTGAAGTCATAGAAGCCTTTATTTTCATCTGCTCTGTTTTTCGTGATTTATTTGATATTTGAATGCAGACTGCTATTTGTGTTTATTTTTATTATTTTGGGGCCCATGGGTCTTGTTCCCTCCGCTTGCCCGCTGTCACAATGTGATGGAAATGGTCGAAAAGCGGAGAAGCTGCCTGGCGCCATTTCCTGCTCCGTCCTGCGTCCATTGTAAGCGGCCCCGGGCCCCGCGTCCCGCCACCGGATTCGCGCATCGCTCAATAAACCACTAGTTAAAGGGCTCGTTTTGCTTAACTATCTTGGATACTGTGGTCGATCGTGCCGTTATTCGAGTAGCCATACACGGATAGACGGAGCACAATGGAGACGGGCGAGTCCGGTGCTAATGAGCACATTCACCGTCCCTTTGTTGTCTGGTCATCCTGACGACGGACTGGCGCCGCGGGGGAAACACGGCTCTGGCGATCAGCTTCATCAAACGCGATTGTGATACAGATAATAAAAACTGCGGTTATTTGCAAGAACGGACGTTGTGATTTATTGCGGTGAGACGCTGCGCTCCCCGGCTTTAGAGCCCCGAGGCTGTATATTCGGCACATGGTGGAGTCCGCATTCGTGGCCCCACCCTGCGGTTCAGAAGGAGCGCAACGCTTTTTATTATTTATTTTATTTTTTCACACAAAATGAACGTGCCTTTGTGGTGTGGTCCATGTGTTTTATTATATATGTATATTGTGGCGTACACGGGTCAGTTGGTGAGGGAGGTGGTGAGAATCCGGCGTCGCCTGGGGCGGAGGAAATGGTGGGTTCAGTCAGCGGTTTTGACCGATTTTCCTCTCCGGCTGCCCAGCAGTCGCCCCGTCGTGACGCTCCTCTTTTTTTATGGACGTGGTCGTGTCCAGTCTCCTTGATGGGGTTTATGTCAGTGGTTCCGAAATGGCCGACTTCGACCCCCGTGTCCCGTTTTTTGAATACTGAGCGCAGCCGAGGTCGAAGGAGCCATGTTCTGTGGCGCCCGCCCTTTGTCCGTCTCTCCTGCTGCAATTTCAGCCCGCTTTTCCCCTCTTTTTTTTTTTTTTTTTTTTTTTTTTTTTTTTTTTTTTTTTT
>UFQX01000167.1:551569-689335 GCA_900497675.1 Arapaima gigas | reverse complement strand
TTTTTTTTTTTTTTTTTTTTTTTTTTTTTTTTTTTTTGTGGGACAAAACTTCTCAGGTTGACTGAACGGAGCCGTTTCGGTTTTGACGCCATGGCGCCCGGGCTCTGGCCTGCGCGTCCACCGCGGCGGCGGTTTGCGTGAGAAGACGGCGCTCCAGGGACGTGAACGCGCAGTACACGGCGCGCGCCGCTTACTGCCATGTTTGTGTCACATTCCGGTTTCGCGTGTCCTGCCGCACAGACGGTCCAAAATGGAGCGCGTTTTTACAGTTCATTTCAGCCAGTTTTTCCACAGTATTTAATTACGCTATTTCGAGACGCTTCATTATATTTAATAGGTAAACGTACGTTTTAAAGAGAATTGACATATTGTGTAACAGACAAAGGCGAATGTTGGAATGGCTGCCTTTTCCCCGAAGACCTTTAACAAATTGCAGTCTCATGCAGTTTGCTTTAAATAACATATACTAATATATAATGTCACTACCACAGGGGCTTTAACAGCCCTTCACATTACACTAATTGGTTTTTTTGTTTGCCCTGTCTAACATTTAATACCAATCTGGATGAAGTAGCTGTGTTAAGGTGATTTTTGTCTAGTGTTAATTTAAGTAGAACCTTTGTTTTAGACAGGATTACTCCATTGCTTGGAATGTGAGTTTAGCCAAGGCACATTAAACCTCGTGGTGAAAATGCACTTTAAAGAAAACCCTCCAAAATGGTGAATTTATTGCCACTAGTCCATTCAAAGTTCCCTTTCTTCTGTTAAGTGTCCCCCAGCGCAATGTGTGACCAGGTCACTTTTGCCTTTGGCTTTTTGTGCCCCCCCCCCCCCTTTTTTCCATTTTGTTCTCTGGTAAGCTTAAACTCAACATTTTGCATGGGCCTGGAGTTGTGATAGACTTCAGCCAGGTGACAGCTGTTGTCATGATACTCAGTTGGTGCCTTTAAAACCAGAAATGTATGAAGGCATTGCTTTTTATGCTTGTTTTTTTTTTACTGAGGAGAAATGGCAGTGAGTATTTGTACCAGTTTCTTCTTAGGCAGGAAGAATACACCAGCCTTGATGAACCTTTATGCTATAGGAACTAATGTCCTAATGTTGATTCCTGAAGAGAAAAAACTGCAAGGATGGCTTTTACTCATAAGTTAAAGGCCAACATTAGTCTGTAACCATGTCGTCCTGCAAAGCAAAGGCATCACCTCACGAGCAGGGTCCACACCCTTTAGACAAAAATTCAAAGCGTATCAGCTTTCCGTGGAGCCAATAACCTGGCTAGAATTCTTTTGAAATGCCAATATCTGTTGCTTTTCTTTCAGATGAATTTGGACTTTGTACACCGAGATGTTATATGGTACAATGGCGAAGGCCTTTACTTCACTCTAGTTGTAGTGTGCTTATAGAGAGGCTTCAGTGGGTGACAAATTAAGGGAGAAAGATCCCATGTTTAATATTTGACATGCTCATTTTTCTTGTCAAACTGAGTTTTTGATTTCTCTTAAAAGAGAATCAGAAGTGTTTAGTTTGTCAATGGGATCTACATTCTCACAGATGATTTGTTGTCCCTTGTAACGGCACATGCGAAAGCAGTATGCTAAACTCTAGCAAATGTACAGCCCAAAGTATCTCATCCACTGTTGCTTTGTTGGTGTTGCAGAGATGCTCATTTTGGAATGTTAGTCAAAGCATGTCAGTGGTATAAGCATTGCAGTAACAGACTTGTTGGGAAACTGGAGTTACACCGAATTTAACATGTATATATGATGAACACATATGTAAGAATTTAGACTTGATCACACTGTCTTGGTAAATTAGTCCTTATCTGTTCACTATACAGCAATAATGTAATAAATTCTTATTTGCACTTAGGTCCAAGTTTTTTTTTTTTTTTAAAGTTTATTGGCAACCAGGGCAAATAGAGCTGCCAGTTCTTTCCCTCAGCCTAGTCACTCCAGTGTATTGAATTAGGTTCCTACCTTCTCACACTTGTTTTTTGCTTTAGAGGCATTGCTTTTTTATGCCGTTTTTAAATTTTATTTTATTTGAAGAGTCAGTAAGTTTAAAGCTTGCTAAAGCGGCCAGTCTCACATGTATCAAGAACTTGTGTGCAACAGCTTTATGAAGTGCATTGACTGACTGGGGTGTGTAGCAGCGGAGCCCTTTTAGCACAGCTTGTGCCCCACCCCTGCTCATATTTTGTGTCCTGTACGTCACTACAGTCTCCTCTGTGCCTCCTCTCAGTTTCCTTTATCGTTTGTCCTTGGGGCCACATTCCTACTTCACAGGTTGCAGTTGGCCCTTCCGAGTTCCTGACCTGTTTGTTCTTCTTTTTGGCGCATAAGTAAATTTGCATCCTATTAAGTGGGGTGTTAGTCCTAATAAAAGCTAATGAGCTTTCAGCAAAATATCACTTACTGTCAAAGGGTCGGTTTGGCATCGAAGGTGTTCACAATTAGTGCGCAAGAGAACGTTAACAATAGCAGAGTCGTATGTCAACTGCAGACACTAACCGTCCTTCTCACTTCACAGGCTTCCGGGGTGACAGTGACAGATGATGTGATTACAGTCTTCAATGAGATGAAGGTGCGCAAGGCACAGGCCAATGAGGATGAGAAGAAGAAGAGGAAGAAGGCTGTGCTTTTCTGTCTGAGCGAGGACAAGAAGCACATCATCCTGGAGGAGGGCCGTGAGATCCTGCTCGGTGATGTCGGGGAGTGTGTCAAGGACCCCTACCTGCACTTTGTCAAGATGCTGCCTCCAGATGATTGCCGCTATGCTCTTTACGATGCTACCTATGAGACCAAGGAGACCAAGAAGGAGGACCTTGTCTTCATCTTCTGGTAAGAATGGAAGTATGTTTAACAAGAGGAGTGGAACAGGGCATGTGATTTTTGCCAGGTACACAGACAAGTCCTAGTAGGTGGCCTTGCTGTAATCTGAGAAACTATATATGGACTAAATGGGCAAAGATTTTTCAGTTAACCAAGGAATTGCACATACAAGGACATAGTATTGAAAGGTGGTTTTATAAGCTGCTTTTGTGAGCAGAAATGTGTTGGCTTGTTTTGCCAATCAAAGAATAGAAATGTGTTGGCTTGTTTTGCCAATCAAAGAATAAAAGGTTGGTTTCCATCCAAATTTTTTTGAACTTCTGAATCACTTTGAACTTTGACTTGGTGTGATATTTTAAGATTTCTTTTCAGATATTCTCTGGGTTGAGAAATGGGGTCTGCAACACCTTCCAGGGTGTGCACTTAAGAACACTTGCTCTTCAGTATATTTTAGTTGATCAGAACACAACTGATTTAGTACAAAGGGCAATTTAACATGTTTGGTTGCTGCCATTTTCCCTTTAGCGGTCTGTAAATCAGAGAGCCCTAAGTGTGCTGTCTGTCAGCGCTTGCATTGAAACTCTCTCCAATGTCAGGGCCCCAGAAAATGCTCCTCTGAAGAGCAAGATGATCTACGCCAGCTCCAAGGATGCCATTAAGAAGAAATTTACAGGTAAAAGTAAAACTACAATGAAGAAGCACTAGTAAATGTTTTGTTTTTTTCTCCAGTTAAATTTATCCCTCACTTAAATTTATGTGAATATTGCTTGGCCTTTTAAAAAAAAAAAAATAGATATCAAAATAATTAGTGTGTGGTCTGCTGCAATTGCTTTTTTTCCCCCCTCTTTTAAGGTAGCGGTTCTACCAAAGTTCAGACAGCTCCAATAACTTTTCTTGTATTTTAGGTATTAAGCATGAATGGCAAGTTAACGGGATAGAGGACATCAAGGACCGACGCACCCTTGCCGAAAAGCTTGGTGGCTCATCGGTGATTTCTCTTGAAGGGAGCCCTCTATAAATTTAGCTCCGGCTTCAGTTGAGGCCTACCAGAAAGCAAAATATTTGAAGGGTTTGGCTGTTCATTCCGATATGGGAGGGAGAAGGAGTGGGGAGAAAAATGAAGGGGGACAAAGAAGGGAGGGCTGTCTCTTGGGGGGGGGGGGGGTATGTGTGACAGTTAAATTCCAAAATTGTAGGCTGTCATTCCAGTTCACACAGACAATGAAGAACAAAACAAATACAAATGAAGTGATTTAAGACTATTGAAGGATGATGATCATTAAAACAAATAGAACTAAAAAATGGTGTAAGTTTCAGGACAGTGTTGTGTTTTCTGGTTTTCAGTAGACTGAAGTGATGGAAGGGCAGCAACCATTACAATTCAAACTTCAATCCTGCTAAACACTTAATTTTTACTTTGCCAAACTTCTGGTTTCATTTTTCTTTACTGTTAGTGTGTAGTTGAACCTAGGTGTTAATACAACTTAATTTTACAAAACACAACTTGCACAAGCTTTTGAGCAACAGCTTTTTGGGAACACATTTTAACAAATTTCTAAAAATACAAATTCCAAAACCTGTTGATTCGTTATTTTATTTGCAGATGTTGCACCAAATCAGACCCAGTTCTTAAAGGAATAACATAAGACCCAAGTTCTACCTGCAAGTACAGTAACCGGTTAATATGAAGTTTTGAAGGGTTGACAAAAACAGGACGGTGTGGTTAGTGAAGCTGGTGTACAGAGCGTTGAAGGCTAATTGGGTGCATGGTTGGTGGATGTTTTGTATCGTCTCCTGATCTCTAATAAAAAGCACTAAACTACTGCCTGTCTCCCTGTTTTGTATAACTTGAGCTGCAGGCTGCATTCTGTAGCTGTTAAGCTTCAGTTCTCCAGTTTTCAAATATTTAGCACTTTATGGGATGTAATAAGCAAGTATTCTTAATTCTGCTTGTTGCAGCTTTAAGAGGGAATAACAAATCTTAATGAGTAAGTTAGTTATAAATTTATACTGAGGCATTTTCCTGGAAGGCTCACTAGGTAGGAATTCTAGGAGGATGTTCCAAATGCAACTACGTGTTTTTATTTGGGTAGAAGCATAAGCTGAAGAAACGTTCACAAGCAGTGTTTTTGATGCGTTAAATGCCACTGGTGTTCTGTTAGTTGGCAAAATCCGCATGTTTGCTGAAACAGCTTTTTAGAGCATCCCCCCCTGTAATTAAATAAATTCTCAGTCTGTGACTTGAATTGCACTAAATAAACTGATTTCATTGCCTAATCAGTACACAATATTTGTCCTTTTACAGTCGAGTATGTTTTCCCTCCCAACTGCATTGCCTTATGGAATCTTGGGATGTGTGGATTAATGCACACATTAAAAATGACCCCATGCTATGATTTATAAATTTACTCATGAGCATTAAATTGTTTATAACAGTTTAGTTCTTTCCATAGCATAACAGATAAGATAGACACTTTTCTAATGAAACGCAGGGCTTAATAAAAGGACCTGTATATAAACAATTACGAAGTTTTGTTCTAATGTTCATCTACTTAGCCAATGCTGTTTTGGCTGCAGTTAAAGTTCACTTTTTCCAGCCCAATGAACAAGTGCTACTTGTAATCCAAAACTGAGAAAAAAGGTGCATTACACTGGTAATTTGAGGAGCCAGTGAACCATTTTTATAAACGTAGAATGCAAAAGCCCCTTGAACAATATGTGTATTGCAGATTGGCAGTTTTGATGCTTAGGAATGTCTGTCACTCTTAGACTAATTTACATACAAATGAGACATAAATTGAACAGGTTGTTAATACAGATAGCATCTTTGTACTTCAATTTTATCAAAAATGGTCAATGTAGAACCATCATACTCCCCTGGATTGAAGTTTTCTATGTGCAAGAACAGCCTGCAAGTATTAGAAAGTAACCACTGAAAGCACCATCTGTATCTTAACTTACTCATATCAAACAATGCTCAGCAATCTTTGCTCCCAAACATTGTTACCTGTTATCTAAGTTTGCCCTTATCTTTTACCAGAACCAGGATCAAGGAAAATAAAATGCCTTGAACTACACCCATTGTCAATAAACTGCAGAAAAGAAATTACTATGGAGAAGTTCTGATAGTTTTGACAAATGATATATTGACGTGAATATGTCATATGATATCAAAAGTAATCAGAAAAAGCTACATTTTGATATCTTCTGTATTGCAGCCTATGAAGAATTCGGGTGTGTACAGAAAGCTGACGCAGGAGATAATAAGTAATGTTGAGTGTAAACATTGGTGACACCCGGTGGACGGAGAGGAGTGTTGCGCTTCTTGTTGTCGGTTCAGTTCACTCCGCGCCCGCTATGTGGCGCTAATGTGGAGCGATAATTAGTCTTAGTGACGTAATTGGTCTAGTGAACGGCCTGCAAACATTTTTTTCATCTGTTTTGCTCTGCTCACACCTGAGATAGTTTGGGCAGCGTTTAAAGATAATTAGAGTTAGTAAAACGAAGGAATATAAAAAGTTGGATCAAGCTGTTTAAATCCACAATTTGTAGAAAAAACATTGATCAAACAGGGAACTCGTGTTCCTTGGCGTAGGACAGCAAGGGACATAAGACATGCACTACATGCCATATTTATCATACTCTTTTTACTAAATATTTTCTGTATTTGATAACTTTCCTTATTTATTGTTACTCTTACTTCAAAATATGCAACATTTTATGTATTTGGATAAACATTTTATGATGCTCATGTACATTAGTACAGGACAAACTGTAGCAAATATCTTTCCATTTCTACAGAATACAAATATGTATCTTTCACCCCCCTCAGCAGATGAAATTTTAGAAAAGTGAATGGTGTACATTATGGGGGGGTACAGTTTTATACTTGATATTCAAGGAATATTGTCACTTTCATACTCTCTCAGTGGTGTCACTCTTCATGGCTGTATACTGCTACAGCATTTCCTCCCAAAGATGTTTTATAATCATAAAATGCAATTATTTTAAATTAAAGTATATAAGAACACACTTGTGATTTTTTAAAGTTTCAGTTTCCAGTTAAAATGCATGCCTTGGTAAGTATAGTGCATATCTGCAGAGATAAAAGGGATATGTGGCCATCAATAAGGAGCAAGGTGTCTACATAACAACATATACCAGAGTACTGTGTAGTGGGGACCATCACGGTAGCAGTAAAGGAGTGGCCATTTCAGAACCCATTTCAGGGCAACTTCTACTGTACACTTAAAATGAACAGTATACTCCTTAAATAGAGTGAACGGACAGTTGGTTTACTTTAATAGCAGTAATGATGTCATCTGTTCCCTCTTTTCAGGACATGGCTGTGGTGATCACAAGCCCATGTCAATAAGCATGTGGCATAGTTTGTGATTCACCCCAGCTGGGGAACTGCAAAAGCTACTCGATTTCTGAAAAATTTGTTTTGAAAGATCCACCCCTCCAAGGTGGTACCCCGCTGCTATTTTACCTACAAGTGAAAATATTCAGTATTCCCTCTTTTTCTTAGTCAGACTACAGTCATCATTCTGTTTTATACCCAGACAAGTCTTTTGTCCATGCCCCACTGACACACATCCAAGCCCTGGTTGACCTTCTTCTTCCATTATGATCAAGGGCTGCTGTGTGAGCTTTCAAGGGTCAAAAGCTTGTAAGGGTGAGGATGGAAAGACAGTAGAGATCTAAAAGAAATGTGAAACTATAACAAAACAATGGTAGTCAAAGTCAGGGCTCAGCTTTCCAGGCACAGTCTACACAGGTCTTACATCCCTGTGCTAAAAGCCCTGTCGTTTTGGGACAAACTGTGAACCACTGTGACCCAGTAGTAGACAAGTGGTTACAAATAATGGGTGGGATTCTCGTGATATCAGTTCAGGTTAAGTACCTTGCTTAAAAAGAGCAGGAGCAGAACTGAAACTGGGAACCTTCTCACTGTAAAGCAATGAGCCAAACAGGTATATGATGCACAGATTTCTGTTTCAGCTCACCATTCCCCACTGCTAAGGTCTACCTCAGGCTGCAGTACTGGCCTTTGTCCGTAGGACAGTACACGTTTTTCAAATATTAGGTTGCAAAAAGTACAGTTTTATACATTTAACTGTATGTTTCAGACAAACAAGTTAGAGCATGTAATCCTCTTCCCCATCCACATTCATGAGTTTCTATTGGTAGTTTCTTCCAAGAGTTGAACATTCACATTTGGGGTAATCATTCACAAAATGTGGCTTCTGGCTAAGATACCGAGGATGTGGCAATTTATTTTTGTTTCAATAAGAATAGCTCCAGCTGTTGAAAAGTGATATGGAAATCCCAGTGATGTCTTTACAGTCCTCCTCATTACACTGCACCCTTCTCCTCCTTCACTACTGCACTATTCTCCCCAGATGTCCTCTGTCACATGACACTTACCCAGCTTCTTCACTGCAGATTTACACACCTCAAAAAAAACCTACATTTGTGTGCACAGACAAACATGCATTCATAATCATGACCTTGTAACACATCACCTTCTCCATACTCTGTTCCTCCCAGCCTTCAGCCTTTCCCACTCATTTACCCCTCCCATACAGTTTTGTCCTCCTCCCTGCCTCAAATCCTAACGGTATTTCAGACTCTGAAGTCCTGCCTGCCTCAACTTGTTCCGAGTAACAGTAAAGAACAGTAGAAAGAGCTATGGTGTGACAAGGGCAGGAAAATGTGAGAGGTTCTGCACATCCACCAGATGACGCTCCAAACAACAGGCAGGCAGGGACAGCCAGATGCCTTAAATGAAGGGCACTGGATTGGAATTATTTAAACAAAAAGTGAAAGTCAAATGTTATCTAGTTTCAGTCACACCACCTACTTTTTAGCCTAACAATTTGCACCTTCCCCTATTATGAACTCCAACATAAAACTGAAAATATGTACCTTTGCTCTATAACATATTTCCTGCTTAGTAGTGCTTTTGGTTGTGTACTGCTGTGAAGCTTAATAAACAGGGAATGTCCCCTCCAGTGTTTCAGCAAACCTAATGTGTTCCCCAATATTTTTTTGCCACTGAGACTGCCTGATAAGTACCATCAAAAGAGTAGTTCTGTTCATTATTAAGCAATGACCACTGAGCCATTCTCAATCTTCCCCTGAATCCCTCTCAATGATCACAGCTATTCATAGTCTGAGGAGGTGGGGGTTGCAAAGCATCAAAGAAAAAGTAGGGGACGCAGCACAGTGGTGCAGCCAGTAATGCTAGTGCCTCACAGTGCTTCAGACGCACAAGGGCGCATAAGTTTGAATGCTGCTAAGGGTGTGAAAAGTTTGCATGAATTTGCCCTGTTCAATATTCAAAGACATGCAGAAGGCGGCAGTGAAAAACCATTTCTGCACCCTCATTTACAATGAAAAGAACAGAAGTTGTCACCATCAGTGAAATTTAACTTGGTGGCACTTATTGTAGTTGAAAACAAGGAGGGTGCACAATGTCCAGGGTACAAAGTTAAAGTAAGTCTAACACATCCTCCACTAGTATTTGAATACAGTTCTACTGCACGCTATTCCTCAAAATGTTTGATCCATCCTGGCAGCTGACACACCACCGTCAGTAGTTTTTAGAACCTAGCTTGTTTTGAGGAACATCATCTTGGAAAAGAGCTCAGAAAGGTTACACAAGTTACACTGAACACTTCCAAAGCAATGTGGTTTTAAATACAGTAGTAAGTTCTACTTCTGCAGTTTAAAACAGGAAAAGAGGTCAGGAATGTGAACCAGCATGATGAGTGGTGAAGGTGGAGTTGTTGAGAACATCTCATACATGTATCAGAATGGTTGACGTAAATGTGCATAACAAGTTCAGATTGAATAATATTCCGAGAAAGCAGATTTGCTTCATAAAAAAAAGAAACTAAAAGTAAACTCCAGAAATATCACAAGAACTCAGAACCTTTATGTGAAGCGTTTGCTGGATGAACAGGGCTAACAGGCATGAATTATTGTATCTTCAACAGGTCAAATAGTTATTTCTTTAGAAACAAGAAATAAAATCAGCCAAAATAAGCAAATAGGACAGTGCTGGAATTTTGTCCATATAATTATCAAAGATGGAGGGCTGAAAGTAGGAAATGAAGAGATTAAAAATTGCTGAAGTGGAATCCCATGACTTAACAGGTGCTGGCGATTGCGAGCAAGAATGAAAGAAAGATTTTCCCACAGCACACAAAGTAAAATTTCCAACTGAAATTCAAAGTATTTTCATGTTTTGAAACATTGCCAGTGAACTGAAGCTTCATTTTATCTATCTTCAGTAAAGAACAAGGTGGTGCAGTGGTGGCATTGCTGCCTCAGAGCTCCTGGGTTTTTTGGGCATGATTTTAAATTACTCAGTCTGTGTGGGACTGGCATGTTCTCACATATCTCCATAGGTTTCCTCCCACAGTCCACAGTCCAAAGACATGTGTTTCAGGGTAACTGGTCACCCTAAATTGCCTGTTGTGTGTGTGTGTGTGTGTGTGTGTGTGTGTGTGTGTGTGTGTGTGTGTGGCTATGCTACAATGGACTGTCCATGGTCTATGTCCATGGTGTCCCCACCTAATCTAGCACCCAGTGATTACAGGATAGGCTCTGGACCACCACATCCCTGACAAGTGGTTAAAGAAAATGAGTGAGTGTGAGTTAAGTTTGGAACAGAATGCTAACAATAAACTAATGGAAACTTAAACACACCAGCTGTAGAACATGACCTGCAGGTGTTTGCATCCTATAACTGGAACATGCATTTGAATGAGTGGGTGAAGAACACAGTATATACTCTGGTCCGTCATCATACCAAAAAGATGAGTGAGAGAAGAAAACGGAGCACAACAGACAGAGGCTGTCAGTCAGGTTAAACCTGAACTGCAGCCCACATATTCCTGTTTGCATCTTCTCAAAATCAGGTCTACTCCATCCCACCCCTGTGCTCCCCTCTTCAAGTTGCAGACATGTAACTCAAGGCTAAACTGTGCTAATTAGAGTGACCTTGAATGTTGGCCAACACCTTGGTCCACAGTTTAGCCAAGTGTTCCTGACCATAATTACAAGACACGTTTTCCCGTATTCCAGACCCAACAATTAACTATACTGTTTCATAATGAGTGTGACACGCATACATCAAAACGTACGTTGCTTGGTAGTGTATGATGAAGAATTAGTATGAGTATGGATTTAGACAGTGAGTAGTGTCAATGTATATGGAAGTGAATCTAACTGGCACATGCACATATTGACCACAATCAGCTAGGGTCTCCATGAAAGAATGTCTTGTCTGGTGCTGTGCCTTGTGGTTCAGAGTCTGGCCCGAGAGTTCAAGATAAGGTACAACATGTATGGGGATGTCTTTGGACTGTGGTACAAAACTGTACCACAGGGAGGAACCCCAGTGCAAAAACGGGGTCAATATGACAATGCCATATAGGCTGAACCAGGCTGAAACTCGCACTTGAACATTCTGATACACAGTTTTCTTCACTGAAAAAGAAAGCTGGCCCCAAAATAAATGATATCCCATTTTTTCTAATGGATGTAGGAATGTGAAACAGTTCATATATTTATTTATTTGTCTTTGGTAAATGACCTGGGAGGATGATTATATTGGTACCTCTGAAATTTGTAGCCACCACAAGATGGTCAGAGAAAGGCAGAGGTGATGGGAACCAGGAAGGCAAGGAGAGGGGGATGAGAAAGGAGAGGTGGCTGTTCCACCCAACCACTCTGACAGCCCAGGCAACATACCATTCATTCTGTACAGGCAGCCGCCTACTCCTGTTCCCAACCACCCTCCCCCCTGCATCGTGTCACATGGTTTCTCTTTCTGCCTCTTTAGCTCTCTTCCTCTCATTCCTCCATCTTTCTTTGTCCATATCTGTAAAGTGCACAGGTTCCTACCATTCTTTTAACTTTCCTTCCCTGTCTTCTTCACAAAAATTACTATAACCATCTTTAAATACCTTCCTATTGACCAGGGCAAGTACATTTTTGTTGCTTGCTCAGTTGAAAGTATTTTTGAGTACAGCTGAACAATATATCAAGTATTACAGCATTCCTTCTACAAACCCCATTTCCGGAAAAGTTGAGACATTTTGTAAAATGCAATTAAAAACAAGAATGAAGTGTGATTTGTTAATTCTCTTGAACCTTTATTTAACTGACAAAAGTACAAAGAAATGACTTTTAATGTTTTGGCTGATCAACTTGATTGTATTTTGTAAATATAAACAAATTTAGAATTTGATGCCTGCAACACACTCAAAAAAAGTTGGGACGGGGGAAAATAAGAGTGAAAAGTTCATAGAATATTCAATTTACACCATTTTGAAACATTCCACAATAAGCAGGTAAACTGGTCATAGGTGAGGGTATCATGATTGGGTATAAAAGGAGCATCCACCAAAGGCTCAGTCTTTGCAAGCAAAGATGGATCATGGCTCACTGCTTTGTGCCAAACTTCGTGAGAAAATTTTCAAACAGTGCAAAAACAACATTTCTCAACACAAGATTGCAATAAATTTAGGTCTTTCCCCATCTACTGTACATAATATTGTGAAAAGATTCAGGGAATCCGGAGAAATCTCAGTCCATGTAGAAAGGCCAGAAACTGGGGAATGTGTGTGACCTTCAAGCCCTCAGACAGCATTGCATGAGAAACCGTCAAGCTACTGTGATAAATATAGCCATATGTACTTGGCAGTACTTCAAAAAACCATTGTCACTTAACACAGTGCATCGCTGCATCAAAAAATGCAACCTGAAACATTATTACGTAAGGAGAAAGCCATACATCAATTCTATGCAGAACTGCCACCAAGTTCTCTGGGCTCGAGCTCATCTCAGATGGTCTGAAAGACAGTGGAAATGTGTGCTGTGGTCAGATGAGTCCATGTCTCAGCTTGATTTCGGGAAAAACGGACGTTGAGTTCTTTGTGCCAAAGACAAAAGGGACCATCCAGACTGTTATCAGCGAAAGGTACAAAAGCCAACATCTGTCATGGTAAGGGGCTGCATCAGTGCCCACGGCATGGGTGACTTGCATATGTGTGAAGGTACCATTGACGCGGAGGTGTATATTGGGATTTTAGAGAGACATATGCTGTCATCAAGGTGACGTCTTTTCCTGGAAACTCCATGGTTATTTCAGCAAGACAATGCCAGGCCTCATTCTGCACGTTTTACAACAGTTTGGCTTTGTAGACACAGAGTGCCTGTGCTTGACTGGCCTCCCTGCAGTCCAGATCTGTCTCCTATTGAAAATGTATGGCGTATCATGAAGAGGAGAATTGGACAACGGTGACCACGGACTGTTGAACAGCTGATATCTTGTATTAAGCAAGAATGAGTATAAATTCCACTTGCAAAACTGCAAAAATTAGTATCCTCAGTGTAATTAAAAGGAAAGGCGATGTAACACAGCGGTAAACATGCCTCTGTCTCAACTTTTTTTGAGTGTGTTACAGGCATCAAATTCTAAATTTGTTTATATGTACAAAATACAATCCAGTTGGTCAGCCAAAATATTAAAAGTCATTTCTGTGTACTTTTGTCAGTTAAATAAAGGTTCAAGAGAATTAACAAATCACACTTCATTCTTGTTTTTAATTGCATTTTACAAAATGTCTCAACTTTTCCAGAAATGGGGTTTGTAAGTTTAATTTGTTAAATTAAACTATGCAGGTTTTCAACTGTCAGTTCTCAAGCTTTTGTAACACCTTTCTTTGAGTAGATATCAGTACTAACAGCTAGCTTTGGGGTCAGTAAAGATAGGATAGGATTGGACAGGATAGATTGATCCCTGCAGGGAAATTTGGTGTACAGCAGCTGAACACATAACACAAGACACTCCTAATTCACATAACATTACATGAAAAACAAAAGCAAAAAAGCCAACTAAATAAATAAAAAACCAATAAATAGCAGTATTAAATCTTTATGTCCATAAAGCTCAGTCTTTTTTGTCCACCACTTTGTTTGTTCTTTTTGCATGGCTTTGTTCTTCAAGCTAGAGACTTGAAATTTGGCACACAGGTATTTTCACTCTAAGTGAAGTTTTTACATTAAACTCCAAAAAGTCTACTTACTATTTAAACATTTTAAAATTCTGTCTCTGACAAGGCACTACAAAATAGTAGTAATAGTAGTGATGTCATAGGCAACATGTAGTAATGTCACACCCAGAACAGTCCCGTGTAACACTAAAAATTTCTCTTACCATATGCACACAAGAAAATGTACTAAATGCTGACAAAATTTCTTTCACTCCGCATACATACAAACACACAAACGGGTACTGTGTGCATGCTCCTACAGCTGAATGGTACAACATTTTGATCATTATATAATGCATTTTGTTGACATTTTTTGACCCAAGCAACACTGGGTCGTGCAGGTAGTGCATTATATTCTACATGAGGGGAATATTGTTTGTCAGTTATACTATACCTTTTAAAGAGAACATTATAACATTACAAAAAGTTTCAAAATATTCTGAAAATATGCTGCAATTACTGTTACTATTATTGATGCCTGTTTGAAACATTTTAAGATTTTAAATTTGTGAGTTTTTTTTAATTAAAAAACAATAGGAGAAGGAAAATATACATCTCAGATCAGATAATGTGAAACACCCTACACATTTGAATGTCATTTTGTTCTTGGGATCTTTTCTGATTGTGGAATCTTAATGCTTTATGACTGAGGGTCCCATAAGTAACATGAGCAGAAAAAGATGGAAGTCTAACTGCTAACTGGTTCTTGTGTGTCATTATGGAGGTAGATGACTGTAAGAAAAAAGGACCCAGAAATGAGTAACCCTGTGGCTTAAGGAGCTCATGGTGAGCACTTCATTTACGTGGTGTGAACCAAAGCCCATGACGGACTGTAGCTTCCCTCTCATCTTGGCCTCTGCCACAACCTCCACTGAATCAGGGCTCTGACTAATGACAGAACTCACTTTTATGACAGTTTTATTAAGTCTGTCCCTCTCACCAGAAGTGATGTTTCCCATCCAGCACCACAGCATGAAAGATCACTCTGGCAACCACAGTCTGGTGGAGGATATTGCTGTACTTGTTAGAGGCCCCTAGCTGTCTAACAAACAAATATCAACACAAACATATTATAAAGATTTACAAAGAGACTTCAAATATGCAGTGAAAAATGAAATAAACCATTATAAAAGATTCTGTATTTGTTTCCTTTTAAGTGACCTCATTCATTTTGAGAAATCCTTGAGGACGGTTTACTGCCTGTCGTGATTTGGAAGCTGCAAAAGTTTGTATATGAAAAATCCAATTCTCAAGAGAGCTAATTCCATCTCAAAATAAGACTTACAGAGCAGGTGTTATATTCACCATGAGTCCCACAGGCACACTGAATTGGTTTGTAAGTTTTGGAAGATTTACTTGCATGTCCGGTGCCACATTTAACCTCTTTGTATTTTTTGTCTGTAAGACCACAATATTATCCATCCATTCACTTCTAATTTATCCCAATTAGTGTCCCATCATTCCAATTTTATTCTGAGTTCATAGGCCAAACAGAGAGGGGTGGTTGATGCCCACCCCAATACTGAAGCAAGATTAAGGAGAAAGAAAGTAAAAGAAACAGTAAAAAGTGAACCAATGAATCAGAAAGTAGCAAAACAAATAATGGTTAAAAAAATATATATATTAATATTATATATTATAATAGCACAGCAATACAGATACAGGAACGGAATACTGGAAACTAGATTTGCTAGAAAAGTTTCAGTCATCTTTACACTCTAAATATCTTCCTGTCTTTTGTTACTTATAAAAATTGTTATTTTATTAGCAGGTTTTCATGAGCCATTATATTTCAGACTACTGTCTCTGCATGTGAAAAAGGAAAGACTGGTCTGAAAAGCTCACTTAACCTTTTGCACACTGTGTGCAGTGTTGTACAAACCCACACCCCAATCAAGAATCTGATGTGATTTTTGTGCTACACCTTGTAGGAAACCAACACGAATCTGCTACACACAATGCAAATCACTCCTTAACTAAACTATTATTTCATAATCAAATAAAACCAGAATGTTAATTAGTGAATAAAACTGCCATAAATTTTTCCAGAGTAAATAAATTTCCTCTTTACTTCATAGTAATGTAAACATTAAGGATGTAACAGCAGGTTTTGAGACGACCGAAATCATGAATGGTACACAACTCAGTTATACAAAAATATCTGGGTGTCATTTTAGCCGGGCTTGAGCGCTAGGGGCCTTTGTTATGTTAATAATAAATATAAGTGATATCCTGGATAATCGATCAGCCCCGACCTCTTGTCAGCACCATAAAATCTATTTAATAATAAGGCGGGTAACATCTCTTTTTCAAATGAATGTTGTGTTTGAAAGTGGATATGAGCCCGTTGTGTTGTCTTCGTCTTTCTCTCTACATCCAGCTATTCTCCTCCCCCTCCTTCACAAGCCCGTTCCCCCCCCCTCCCTCAGAGCAGAAAGGTGGAGAGAAAACCGGTCCGACAGGTAGGACTCCGGCTCGCCCCGCTCAGGTCTGTTGTCACCGTTATTTCCCGGCGCATGCGCGCTCCCGCCCGTTTCCTGCTCCTGAGCGCGTACCTGTGCGCTTCAACCTTTACCTTCACGCAGCGGTGTGTCCCGACTTTTAATTGGCGGTTTTCCCCCTTCTCTCCGTTATTACTTCTGGGTATTACCTGTCCGGACACACGCTAGTTCGTCGGGAGACGCTGCCTGCTGATGGAAGCGACTGGCGGCAGAAAGCGATAGAGGAGAGCAGGACGAAAGAAACGGCGAATGAAGAAAGTGGAGAAGTTTGTTGTGGCGGAAAAAGAGGGAGGAGTAATCGAAGGAAATCTTTTTTCTGATCGTATTTAGCTAAGCGGATGATAACGCGTAATTTGAAACGCTTCTAACTGAACGAAGCAGATCACGTTTTCCGCCGAAGGTTGTATTTTGAAGGCGTTATTGCCTACCTCTGCCGCCAGGTAAGAGTGTGAGGAGTGAGCAGGTGAGACGGCTACAACATGCCTCGAGCCTTCCTCGTCAAAAAGGCGAGCATTTCGCCGGGCGAGCGCAACTGGAGCAAGCTGCCGGACCACGAGCGCGGGGATGTCTACATACCGGGTGAGTACGGCGCGGGAGCGCGCATTACCCTCATATCGCCGGGTGCACTTCACCGCACTCTAATATGTATCAAACACTTAAATTCTAGCGTTTATTACACCTCTTCCAATGTTAACAATCACCCTACACGCTGTTGCATTAAAAGCTACCTTATAATATAGTGAAGGCAAATATGGCCTTTTGTCGGGTGGTGCTTATTGCAGTTGACCGCTTTAACAAGGTGTGTGCGCGTGTAAGTGCCGTTACTGCTCCTTGTTGACCTTCAGACCCACGGGCTTCCTTACAACGTGGAGACCTGCTTCCTCCTGCCGTCACTGCTTCACACATTTACTTTGGAAAGATAAGTGACTCGAAGGGGCGAATAGTGACACAGCGGTGGTCCCCCCCCAACGACAGACAGACAGACAGACAGACAGACACACACACACACACACACACACACACACACACACTGTACCTAACGGAACGGGACAGTCCTCACCCGCTTTATTACCCCCACACCCCCCACCCCCGTTCAATCACCCTCACTTAATCATTGACCACTTTAACTGAGCTTATATCACATCCAGCGCGCGCAGCTTTGGACAAACTGAGGACAACACTGTTAGAAGTGGTGCCTTCGGGGACCCACGAAATTAACGTATGAGTAGGAACAGACAGAGCACATGGACATTGATTTATCTAAAATTATATAACCGCAGTTAAGCCAGATATTGGCCAAAATTTTAATTAAATGTTTGCCTGTGGTTGAATGAACCGACCGACCAGTCTCTCAGCACCTTTCTACTTAGTGTATGTGTTTCCACGGACGTGGAAACGTGTATGAAAACCATTGTACAAATGAATTTCATCCGTGAGAAACCCTTCAGGGAAGCTCTTTTTGGAGTCCCATGGGTGTTTAAATTCCCTAAATCTGCGTTTAAAAAAAACAAGCGACGCTTTTAACGGACAACGTTTTGTTGTTTAGCAGATTATATACTTTTAGAAAAGGGGTTAGAAAGCGGTCGTTTCGACACAACGATGAATGGTGGAGACTCACGGCAGTGACGTTTCGCCACGTCCTCTATCTGCCAGGTGAGATCGTTAGACCCCTGCTGTTGTACCCCACGCTGACGCAGTAAGAACACCCTGCTGTATCACTGTCCACTAACTCTACCTGTCATTATGTTACATTGTACGGCATTAGGTGGAAGATCAAAAAATAATAAAAGCAAGCTTTCTTTAGCTGACGTCTTTGTCCAAGGCGACACTGAGAACGGTTTCGAATCCAGCTCAGTTTCTCAGTTTATGTAGCGTTTGTATGTTCTCCGTGTCTGCAAGGGTCTCTTCTACCTGCTCCGGTTTCCACCCACAATCCAGATACATACGTTTCACGTTAATTGGTCACTCCGAATTGCCAGTAGTGTGTGCGTATGTCTGTGGCCACTCTGGGATGACATCCCATCCAGGGGGTAGTTTCATAGCCCAGAGCCCAGTGATACGAGGAGATGCACTGGGCCGCCGCGACCCTGACCTGGATTAAGCGGTTAATACTGCTACTACTACTACTACTACTACTACTACTAATAATAATAATAATAATAATAATAATAATAATGCTACATCTGCCACTGCTCCTTCTGTCATATGACAGTGCCGTGGATTATGCCATTTGTTTCAGTAGTTCACCATCTTGCATTTTAAATATAAAAATGTTTATTTACTAATAAGCAGTTGACGGGAATCCCAGCTGCAGAAGACTAGTTTCCCTGTTTTTGACTTTCGTCTTCCCCGTTTACTTTTTGTTCCACAACTCGGTGTTGGTGAGAATGCGCGCGCTCAGGGGGCTGGGAGCGCGCAGGGAGGTGGGTGTGCATCGGCTCGCTTGTTCGCGCACTGGTTAATGTTTAGCGCAGTGAAGGAAATAACGGACTGGCGCGCGGCCGCCTCCCTGTGCGCGCTACGCCTTTCGCAAACACGGCGCGCTCCCTCATGCGCTTTATGCCCGTACCTTTAACCCGGCACACAGGCGCGCGCTTCCTGGGAATGTTCTGGAGCTGTTTGACACCATTGCAGTGTCTGCTGTCATTGTGTGTCTGCAAGTAACGGTCAAAAAAAAGAACAGGCTTATTTTGACGATGAACAATACAGTCACTGATATACAACGTTTGAACAAATAATACTGTAATGCATACAGTAGGTGTGACTGTGGGAGACGTGCCCCAAATGTTGAGACAAACTTAACGTGCCATTCTGTGTCCCTAAGGTTTGTTTTATGGCTCTTGAGTTGATAGTATTTTTGGTCTCCCCAAATAGGATATAATTTTTTAATCCTTGCAGGGAAATTCACATAATTATGCCACAGCCTTAATGTATTTTGTTGTGCGGCTGTGCCTCATAGTACTAAAATGCAGGTCTTTTCCAGGAGCTGTGAACCTGTCTGTGTTCAAACAGTTTAAAGTCACTGAGTTATTACACTAGATTGTTATTCACATAGTTTGGGACAGCAGCAAGAGTCCTAGTTTGGACTGTTTTCTAAGTCTGAACATTCTGGGTTCAAATCCATCTCCTCCTCCTCTGCCCTCAGGTGCTTACCCTGAATTGATGTGGTAAAAATTCCCTACTGTGTTAATGGTAAAGTTAATTATGTAACATTGTAAGTTACCTTGGGCAATGGCAACAGAAAAATAAAAGAATTATTATAATAGAAAATAATCAGTGCTAAAAACAATAGCTGAACTGCCTTTTGTGTGGCTTTTTCAATTTGGACATATGGCATATTTCTAAAAATACTGTATGTCCTTTATTTCCTGGGTTATATACTACTATGTCCCTTTGTGCTTCCAGTAAAACACAACTCAAAAGCTGTCTTCTTCAAGATATGAACCCTCAGCCGTACCATACATGAATCACATACCATTTCCATTTTATTGATGCCATTGTCTGGTTGTCATTGGAAACACACAGGTCAGGTGTGGGTTTGGGGCAGGGAGGGGTGTGTAAACAGCAGAGATTAGGCGAAACTGAAAAGACCAGATGTCGAGGGATGCCCTGCTCTTATCCTTGTGTTTTACGTGACTGTAGCCAGTAATCCTGCACAGTCTCCTGCTGTAGTTGCTGCTTTCCTCTCCTTAACAGTCTGTTGCAGGTGTGTCTCCAGGTGGTAGTACTGTATTGATGAATTTTCCGCGGTAGTTGTTCTGCAGGTAGTGGCTTCTGGCTGCCACGCCCAAGCTTGACTCACTGCTGCTGATTGCAGAGGGGGCCACAAGAAGCAACATGTTAAAAGGAGGGGGTCGATTTTTAACTGCTGTATTACATGTGACTGTGAAACTAAAGTAATTAACTGGAACTTTTAAAAACAGCTCATGATTGTGATCAAATAACGGGAAGAGGGGAGCAGTAAATGTATCCTGGTAAAGGGAAACACCATCACTGAGCTAAAACTATACCGTTAGTTGTAAAGCCACTCTCATTTGCAAGAACATTTGCAATTTTATCTGATGGACTCCAGGCAGTATCAACAAATACATTCACTGCCTGTTTGTGGTTCTCCCATCCTTCTCAATTGTGCCATGGCTTCAGTGTACGATAATTTAAATTTTGATGCAAAGTAATCACTCTGCCTTAGTGTTGTCCCAGACTGAGTATTAATAATAAGTATGTATTAACAAACCTGTGAGTTAAAGTGAGCTTCTGGTGATGTATGAGAGTGGATGCTTCGTTTTCTCGGTGCCTTTTGTGCAGTTGTATGGACAGTTAACGCTGTGTGCGTACTTGTGGTAAGCCTGTACCTCTGGCTCAGCTGGTCAGACAGGTAGAACAGTAACTCGAGTGAGTGACACCAACACATATGCACTCTTGTACACATCACAGTGCACACCTACTCACCAACTGCTCCTGCTCATAGGAAACCTGCCCCCCCAGTAACCACCCCCAGTCCGTCAACACAAATTACGAGCCTTGATTGAACTACATTTCTGTCAATGGCAGGGCTTCTTAATGTACTGTGACCTAACACTGCAGTGTTGCACTTTTGAAGGCAAACATCAATGCAATAGTGTTCTTTAGAAACAATTTTCACCCCAGATTGCAATGCAGAAAATTTGCTTTCATATTCTGGTGTTGTTTCATATTGCTTCTGTTACAAGTACAACAAAGATATAAAGAGGTTAATGATAATGGGAGGATGGATGATAGATGTATGGATGTCTGTTTCATTTACCATTTAAGGATGGAAGGGAAATGTAGTAGGATAGAAGATGGGAGGGACACACCATTTTGGCCTAAACTGGGTCATAACTATGTAAAGAGGCAATGCTGATGTTCTCTTTCTCTCCCAAAGTATCCATGGACCCCTCTGTGGGCACCGAAGCATCTGAGGCCAGTCCTGCTGAGCTGGCCCGGTACTTCCCCGTGTACTGGGAGCAGGGCAAGAATGGTCAGACGGTGGCTCACGACCCCCATCTGCAAGCCCACACAGCAGAGCTGCCCTCCTGCTCTGCCCAGGGACAGCAGCAGAGCCCAGACAGCGAGAGCCACAAACGGGCACAGAGCAGCACCTATGTCCGCTCCAAGATTAAGGTAAGGGCTACCAGAGAGAGAGTGAGAAAGAGATATGGGAGTACTGACCCATGTATAGATCAGCGAGGTTTATAGTGATTTTGTGAAACTAGTTGAAAGGCTCAGCTCCTTATAGAAATTGCCAGATTCTGGATGACATCATCACCATTTCACACCATTTTTAACTCAGTTATTTGTACAAAGACCCAACTGATATAGAACACACAAGTAAAAAGATATATCCAGTTCTGTAAATAAATAAATAAATAAATAAATAAATAAATACTGGTTGAGTAATGTGAAACAGTCACCTTTTATTGCTTTGTTGTACCTTCCAGGTCACAACAGGAGAGCCTCCCAGTGAGCTACCTGTTTCAGAGTCAGCTAACAGCACTGCAGCTTCGGGAGCGGTTAATTTTGTCTGTCAGGTGTGCCAGAAGTCCTTTCAATTCCAGCGTATGTTGAACCGCCACCTCAAGTGCCACAATGAAACCAAGAGGCACCTGTGCACCTTCTGTGGCAAGGGCTTCAACGATACCTTTGACCTCAAGAGACATGTCCGTACACACACAGGTGAGCTCCTGTCTCGTGTGACACCACCACTCACACTGCATGAGACTATTATGATTCGCATGCATCTTTGTTGTTTTTACAATCACTTGTATTTCCAGAACCACAACTGTTTCAAACCACCACTAGCTTGACAACTCATTAAACACTTAATGACAGCATAACAGAGATTTAAGGAAACTTTTCCTATACTTGAAGGTTATTTAAAGGAAATTAAACATATATAAGTAATTTATATAAAACATATATAATTACTTATGCATATACAGGATAAGATGGCATGTATCCATCCAAAAATATAAATAAAAAATCAATTTAAGTTGCTTTACCACCATCTACCCAAATATGTAGTATACTTTAATTAAAACTATTAAAATAATACTCAGATAACAGGCTAAACAATGATCTGTGACAATGCACTTATTACAGCACTGCACAATACTGAACTGTACTTTTGCATTTTTACATTTATTATAGATTTTTTCATTGTTATAGATACAACTGCAAAGGTGGTAAATAACTGCTGTATATTATTGTATAGGAAAGTTAGTGGAAAAAACTAGTCATGATTATTAAAAGGGAAGTGAATGTATTAATATAGGAATATGAATAAGTAGTTATGAAATATATATAATGGCATATTAAGTTTTAGTTATCACTTATGGACACTTAACCTACTTATAATTACATGACCTACACAGTAGACATAACTGTTAAAAAAACTGCTACATTCCAGACTCAGGATTGTAACAGATTTTCATCAGGGGACAGGGGAGCTGGTTCGAATACACCCATTGTAAAGTGTGTTCTGCCACATCTTCTTCACCCTGGTTCCTCTCTCCTACCCCACCCAGGTGTGCGGCCCTACAAATGCAGCCAGTGTGAAAAAGCCTTCACACAGCGCTGCTCTCTGGAGTCCCACATGAAGAAGATTCATGGAGTCACACAGCAGTATGCATACAAGGAGCGGCGCAGCAAGCTGTACGTGTGTGAGGACTGCGGCCATACAGCGGCCACGCAAGAGTTACTGCTGCACCATCTGCAATCTCTGCACCCCAACAGTGCACTGCTGAAGGCTAAGGGAGCACGCAAGCTAGCCATGGCCAGTGTGCCCTTTGGGGGGAGCAGCAGGGGACAGTCTGCATCAAGCTCCCCGCAGTCCCAAAACTATCCTGACAGTGATGACATTGCTGGATCTCAGGGGAGATAGATGGAGAAGGGGGGGGGTGAGAAACATTGGGGCTGGAGTACTGCTAATATTCTACAACTGTGTATACAAGACAAAGGGAAAGCAGTGTAGAGGTGTCTATTTGAAACACTGAATACATTGTAGATGGTACCAAGGATTATTTTCACTATTGATTTCCTGTTTCTTGAGCCATTTAAAATACTGGGATTGCTACTTCTATGAAAGCTCAAGTTGACTCTGAATGCCAGCATGACATCGACACGACACAGTCAGTGTGATGCTGTGATACAATCACAGTAGGTTGGTGTGGTCCTTCAGTTACAGCTAAGTGAGTTGATCTGTTCTCATTTTGAAATGTTTTTTAATGCACTTTTGTTCTTTCTTGTTTTACATAACAGACATTCTGTACATTAACAGTATCTGTTCTGAGAACAATACCTCCATATTTTCTTGAAACTACAGCTTATTGGTATTGCCACAATTAGGGACACCAAATGACCTCGAGGTGATCATTTGACTGTGATTTTTTTGAGGTTTTGAGACTTAAAATAATCGTGCTATTACGCAAGAAACATGCAAAAATTTAGAACTTTTTATTTTTACTTCATCTACTGTTGACTAGTGAAAAAGTAAAACATTCAAAAATTGTACGGAAAAAAATACACATTTAATTACTTTGACTTGCTCAGATTTGTGATTAGTGCCTTGTGTTCCAAAATTGTTTAAGCCATGAAGAAATGGTATTTACAAGACATGGCACATTCTTAATGTTGACTTTTCTTAATTCTGAGGATGAATGAATGGGCCAGTATATTCCAGACATACAGCAACATGTTTTCCACATAAGGCATTATGGCCTTTTTTTGCCTTTTAAGAAGGGCAGTCTGTACCTACATTAGGTGTCTGTACCTGTTCAAGCAGTCAGGTGTAATCTACATACCAGTGCACTGCATTTGAAATTTTGACACTAAAACACTACACGGAAGATAAATAAAACCCTGTACAAAGGGATATTATGATTTGTGGGTCATGAAGTTTACTGCTTTATTTAAAATGAAATGTGATAGCAACACTGGAAATATATATGTGTAGCACATATGACATGAAATGTGAGGGTTGGTGTTGTATGTCTGATTTACATTTAGGGAGAATATTTTGCCTTTATTACTTACCTGTGTGCTGTAGCAGATGGGAACAATTAGTTTTAAGGCTGTGGTAGTAAATTTATTGATATAATCAAATACTGCTTTTTACTTTCTCTGCTGTATTTTTTGAGAGTCTAAGTGAGGAAACTTGGACCCAAGCCGCTGTTTTGTGCGTGAATGTGTGTAAAACTGCAAGGGAGTGTATGGTTTTTTAGTGTTCAAGAGGATGAGGGATTATAAAATGTATGGTGAAGACTGCAGTTTCTTACTGTATCAAATATACATGATGTACAGAGAGCTTAATATTTATGTGGGATACAATTTGTATTGTTTACAAAAAGGGAATTTATTATTGTTAATTTTAATGTAATAAACACTATGTTTCCTTTGAAAAACTATAATGTGTGCCTTTTGACACCACAACACCAAGTTTTTACTGCAATGTATTTCACAATGTTGTGCTATGCTAGTATGGTTTGCCTCTTTGCATGCTGTTTCCACTGAGTGGGCAGGGCTGCATTGTAGTGAAATGTGGTCCTCAATCCCACTTTCTCACATCTGCATGGCCAGCTGTGTAAGCCTCACCTCTGTGTCTTGTTGCACCATACTGTGCAATACGTTTCATGTGAAGCATTCTACTTTCAGGGAACCACATGACTCATTCACCCGTTACAACGACTTTTGTTCTGTTGTGTACTGATCTGTGTATTAAGCTGAATTCTACAAATCTGAAATCAACCACATTATTTTATAACATTTTGCAAAACAATGTGCTGCTGCCCTCAACACTGTAATAGAATATTGTTGCTTCTACCTTTGATAGTCTGGTGTGCTGAGTGAGGACAGAATGCGGTGTGTAAGGCATTGAGAATTTTTGTGGGATTGCTCTGCAGGAAATTTGTCCATTTGACAGAGATTTTTAGTAGTTTGTTTGTTGGCTTTAACTAATGTCCCCAGCCTCTTGGTGTTTCTCTATGTGTCAGTGTCAAGGATTTTCTTATTGTGTTTTGAAGTGTGCTACAGGGTGGATGTAGTGTAAGGCAGATTCCAGGGTTTTGTTGAGTCTTGTCAGTGGCACTCTCCTGGCATGCTCCCTGAGGATTCTGGACTGTCAGCGGAATCCCAAGGCAGCACTACACCTGGAACTATATTAATGCACTGTGGTCCATTAAACTTAACACAAGTCTGCTGATTAACGCATCTTCATCTGAAGCTCTTATATTTCAACAAAAATATAGATATTTATGATTGAGTAGCATACCTGGTAACACAAATGTCAGTGCAATGTACAATAATGTGGCCTTGTTCTGAAACATTACATGTTTTCATATTAATGACAGTACTGAGGTATTAAGACATCCAACCAAATTTCACATACTCTTAAATCATAGACAGCTAAGAATTGAGTTTTGTGCAATCCATTAGTAGTGTTTATTTGGTCTGTATATAGACTAAACATTATGCATAGGATCTATTTGTGTTGTAGTAAATTGAAGTACAATATTTTTAAATAAAACTGACAGATTAGCAGGTTTTTTGGTCGATGTGGCGATCATATTTACCACTGTAGTCAAAAGCGTGGTTAAACTCGTCATATAGCATTTATTAATGTGTCTAAGTTCCTTATTAATGGAAATACACCGTATAAGCTATAAATATTGACTTAAATAACAGAGAAATAAGACCCACTAATCTGTTGTCTGCTGCCATGAAGGGGCACTCGATGTGTCAGTACAGAGCAGTGCAGTAAAGTACAATAGAGTACTGTACAGTACTCCAGCCCTTTTTCATGCTGTTCTTCCACGGCTGCAGGGGGCGCTGGCATACCAGTCGTTGTGCGTTTTGTTCCTCGACGGTTATCATACTTCGTGTTTTGAACGCAGAGGCGGCTCGTTGAGAAGAGCGAAGACTAGGTGAAGGAACTGTATGTTCGAGCGTCTAGAGACGGTAAAACGTGCAACAAGTTAGTTTGTGCAAGAAATGACACTTCAGCCTTACTGAAATTAGTGTTCCCAAGCTCACTGAAATGGTTAATGTTTGCGTTTCGAGAGTTAAATTTATCGTATCCATTCATACCAGTGATAGTAAGTGAAGTGGGCTGTTGTCTGTCTGTCTGTCAGCCAGCATGTAGTGCTTCTATGGCCTCGTCGGAATTGCTCCGTCTGGGTCGGAAGCGCCGATTGCCGCCCTGTCCGAACCCGTTGTTCGTCCGCTGGCTTAGCGAGCTGCGGGACCAGGCCGCCGAGAGAGGCCTGAAGACCCAGTATGTCTACCAGAAGGTGAGCCGTGGAGAAGTCGCCCGCTGCACACTGACCGCGTACAAACCTGTCCGTGTCTGCTAGATGGGAGGTGTCCCAGTTCCCGTTGGATCCTGGTAATCTGAAGGTCCTGGGTTTAAATCCCCTTCCTGCTGCAGAAGCCTTCCTTAGCATACTTACTCTGAATTAGTACAGTAAGACAGGTTCAACAGAAAACATTGAACGTTTCCTTGTACCAAGGTGTCGTCATAATAATGATAATAATGACAACAATAAGTATTATTATACTGCTTAGTGGTGCAGTGTAAACATTGTTATTATTATTATTATTATTATTATTATTATTATTATGTCCCTAATTCAGCAGGATTTGCATGTTTTTTTAAACTTATTTTTCTGCTGCCATTAAGTGCAGCTAACAGTAATTCTACAGAGCACAGTAGAACTGACAGTAGCCTTAAGAGCTAAATGCAGTAGGAAGTTTATTGCTTAAAGACATTGACTTATCTGGAAGTTACTGAGCCAGACTCCACTCTCTGCTGTGGTTTGATTCTTGGGCAAAGGTGTTGACTCTGAATTACTCTAGCAAAATTACACAGGGCTATAAATGTAATAGGCTGTCACATTAGCTTAAGCATCAGCTAAGAAATCTACTAGAAATTTCAGCAACTAATGAATAACAACTTTTTTGTCTAAAATCCTACTTTAAATGATTACCTTGTCTCTCCACTAAGGCCCTTAGTTCCTTGAAGAAGTACCCTCTCCCACTGAAAAATGGCAGCGAGGCCAAGATCTTGCAGAATTTTGGTGATGGTATCTGCAAATTTCTGGATGATTGCCTGCAAAAGTACTACAGAGAGCACGGTGAGGAAGATGCATGATGGAGTAAAGCTTTGCTGTGCGAATGAGTAGGTTGCTGCTGGGTTTGAGGCTGCAATGCTCATAAATCCCACAGAGCTCAGAGGGAAGCCCACCAGTGAAATCCAGTGAAAAGGATGGGCTCAGAGTAATGTCGAAATAAATTTCCCATTTTCCTGTAGCCATTTCTGTCAACCTCTGTCAACAGTGTCTTTCCTTCTTGCTCCCTTCTTTACTTCCTAGGTGTGGATGCCCCTATCCATTTCCTACCAGAAGAGGGTGCTTCTTCTCACAGGAAAATTCCCACTCTAGATCCCACCAATCTGGTCTCAGAAACTCACAAAAAGTCTACAGAGGAAGGGGCTGAGGAAACCGTGAGTGGCTTTGTTGCCTTTTAGCCCCTGTGGAACACTGCATTCTGGTGGGGTACTGCTGAATAGTGATCCAGATACCCCATGATACTCCTTGCCAGGCTTATCATCACAGGCATAATTGCATGACTCATTAAAAAGTAAACTGAGCTGAGCTGACTCAATACACAGTGACTTGCTGAATTTCTCACTGTGGTGCAGTGTAAGCATGAATGCAGTGTTTTGTTGTTGAACAGAAGTAGCAGTGCTGCAAATGAAATGTTGGTTTATATCATTTTTACTTCTATATATAGCTAAGTTCAAGGTGACTTGAACCTTGTTCCAGTAGAACTGCTTACACTTAAAACTTTCTCACATTACATGTTTGATTCATCACTTGCAGCATAATGATCACCCCAGTGGAGAACAGTTCAATTTCTCACAGCTGTGTGTTATCTTTTTTTACTAATAGCGACATGGTGACAGAGGGAAACAGAAAAAAGTCAGAAAGAGGCGAGAATATGTGCCGCAGAAGCGCTCTGGGGGTTATGCTGTACTCCTCACTCTGTACAGACACTGTCAGGTATGAGCATCCTGCCATTTTCTTTATTCGGCCAATTCTCGTACATCATGTGCTTGTCATGATGCACTAAATTAACTTACTCCTCTCTTGGTATTGGGTTGAACATTGACCCTTTGTTGGTAAACGTACCATGAACTTGATTTTCCTTAAATTATTTGATTTTTTTTTTTTTTTCCCCTTACCCATTCACTAACAATCTGAGAGCAAGTCTAGAGCTGCTGTCCTGATTCTGTGTCCTGTAGATTCCAGGTAACAAAGGGTTTATGCTCAAGATGGAGCTACAGAGAGAAGCCCAACCTCTGTGTGACATGTCCTTTACTATGGTGAGTTTGCTTAGTGGTTAGTGATGTTAGTTGCAGTACAGTGCAATCTTTGTGTGTCATGTGCAAGCTAACAGTAAAATTCAATAAATCCTCGATTGAACATATTTTGAGTTTAACACAAAATTTGTTCATATCTCTGCTTTTACTTTTCTGATCGGTTTGGCAGTAGTTCATAATAGTCTGGTTGATATTTTTAGCATATGCTTTCAAATGCATAGTATGTGATTGATATAATTTAACAGAGTTTTTGTTTCATATAAATGTTGTTTGCTAGATTCATTTGGATTTAACGGACATTCAGCAATATCAGACACCCACCACTCCAAATTAATTTATTAAAACGAGGATGTGCTGTGTTGTTGAATTATTTTTACTCTGACCTCTTTCACAGGGCAAGTATGAATGCATAGAATTAGTTTGCCCCTCAAATTTATAAACTTTATTTATGTCAGTGAATTCTTTAAAAAATCAATTAAAAATCATGGCCCCTATCTTGTAATTGGTGTTATATAATTTAATTCACTTGAAGTGGGAGGAAATAGTCATAATGGTGTATTTATAAGGTTCCTTTTCCTGATGAAGATCCTGGTTGGATCAAAATTGTGAGCTGTGTGAATTAAAGCAACACTTTTTGAGAAGCAATTTAGTAGTACAGTGCATCGTCAATTTAGTAGATGTCAATTTTTATGGAATTTGAATTTTACGGACCATTGCTGAAGTGTTCCAGAAAAATCATAAATACAAAAAAAAACATAACGGAAAACATAATATAATGGAAAATATAAGTATTAAACTTACACTGATATATAAGAATTTTTTCCTAAGAAAATGACTTGATGCCTAAAATGTTTCAAGCAGTGTCTTCAGTTGCGTGGTGAGTCTTTAAAATGTCTTAATGCAGCCGACAAAGCACAGCTGGTCTCCAAGTAGCAAAGTTCTGATCTAGCCATATCAACGAGAGTGTGTGTTATTCAGTGCTTTTGGTTATATTTCCATGTGCTATATATATGTATGTGTTAATTACAGTGCTGACTTTATTTTGTTTTATTAGGCACATAAGTTCATTACTCCTGACATAATGTGATTAGTGTTACTGTAGTGCACAATGCAGTACAATACAGTGTCATAGTAAAAAGTATTACGCTTAAATTGTGCTTTCGATTTCACATATTTTGCCATACCTCCCCTTTATATTTAGGAAAATTGAGTATGGCCTGTATAAATATTTTGTTTTTCTCCCTCATGCCCCATACTATCTGCCTAAGGTATAGATTACTACAGATTGAATGCTTTCCTTCTTTCCTTCCATCCTAACTCTTCCCATACCTTAACACTGTGGAGCCCAATGTGGGCAGCAAATACACGGCCTGGTCATCAATAAGCACACTCATCCAGAAAGATCTGCTGCTCAAGACTCACAATCCAGCCAGGTAAGCCATTAGTGTGTTTTGCTGCATTGCAAAATGAAGGGGTAGTTTGCATTATGTACTTTAAGGGTTATATAGGGTGCTACTTTTAATGTATTATGAAAGAAAATCTGGAGTGTTGTTATAAACTGGTTCTACTGACATACATTTCTTTTTTTAATTTAGTTTACTAGAATTAAATGTCACAGTGCAGCTGTTGTAAAATCTGAAACGACTATGAACAACAGTTTAATTAAAAAAATGTAGTAGATAAAATGAAAATACACTCACTGACCACTTCTTTACATAAACCTGCTCATCACCATCAATAGTAAACCAAGTGGGTACCCATCAGTGTGTATACTGTTCATTTACCATTGGCCTTTGCATTAATCTGAGTAAAACGTGATCTAAGTGACTTTGAATATGCTATAATTGTTGGTGCCGGATGTGGTGTCCCCAAAATCTCAAAAACTGCTACACTCCTGAGATTTTTACGTGCTACACAGTATGTAGAGTTTACAGTGGTTAGTGCAGTAAACAAAAACCATCTAACCAGTGGCACTTCTGAGGATGAAAACACCTTGATTTTGAGAGGTCAGAGGAGCACGATCAAACTTATTAAAGCTAATAGGAGAGCCCCAAGTGTAAAAATAACAGTTCAGCACAACAGTGATGTGCAGAAAGGTATCTTTCAATGCACACCTTGAAGTGGACAGGCTACCGCAGCACAAGATCGGACAGTATCAGCAATAATTATGATAATGAGTGTGACCTTGATATGAATACAATAGACATTATACTGCACCGATCACATTTCCAATCCCTTTAATATAAAAAAAAAACGTAGTATAGGAGTATACATACAGCAAAGGATTTAAGTTGGATAATCAGCTGATTGCAAGTGAGTAGAATAATGACCAAGGTAGCTACGGTGTGTGAACATCCTCTTTTACATGCAGGTATTGACTGACTGATAGTCTCAACAATTCTTTTTCACCTGATTGTCATTGCCACAATGAGTATAAACTGTATGCTGGGAGTTCTCACACTTCTGCTGTCTCCTCAATCAGGTACTCACTGACCAAGCAGGGCCTGGCATTGGCAGAGCGGTTAGCGTCTAGTGAGAGCACAGACAGTGAACATAAAACTGCAAAAATCTGGGTAGGGGGAGATGAGGAAGTACCAGCTGTGGTTGACCTGACTGAGGAAGAGTCAGAAGATGATGACAGGTATGTGATGGAAACAGACATTAGTTGTTTCTGAGGAGTGCAACAAAATAGGAAAATAGGTTCTAATTATGGTTTTCCCTTATTAAAGAATTTACTCTGTTTTATTTGTCCTTTGGCAGCACTGCTGAGAGAACAGCCCCCCAAGTGTCTACAGTTCAAGAAAAGATAGTGGAACCTGGGATAAGTATCCTCAGAAAGCTCCAAGTTACAGGCTCAGAAGGACAGCCGGAAGGTGGTAGCCTTCTGCCAGGCTGCTATGATATTGTTCTCTGTGTGGACTTCATTGAGACAACAGGGTGAGAGAGAGACCAGCAGTTTTGTACAAATATGCTTTGTTGTACTGTCCTACACAGTTCTTGAGAACTGCATCTGTCTGTGCACCTTGACTTTTCTGTGACAGTGGCAATGGTGGTATCCTTCACAGTTTTTGCTGCAGCCCAGTTTTGTATAATTGCTACTTTGCTTTTGCTGTGACCCATGCTTTCTTGCAGGTGTCAGGAACCTTTAAGGGTTGTGTGTGTGTGTGTGTGTGTGTGTGTGTGTGTGCTGGTGCGTTCACGCGCTTCTCCACTGGACACAGTCAGTTAATGGATCTTTGTCACACTGGGGTATGTTAGGCTCCCATTCTGTCAGCAAAAATGGTGACTCACTGGTGTGGCAGGCATCCTTGGAGGTGCATGTGAAGCAGTCAGCCAGACAACAGGACACGAGGCTGCTGTTCTCTAACACAAAGGTGCTGGTGATGTCCTGCTGCTGATTAAGACATAGGTGCTGCACACTTATTTCTGAATGCTGTTCTGGGTCTGCTGTCTTTTGAAGGTATGAGGTACATGGTGGTGCTGTACTAGTGTGCTCATGGCTTCTTTTATGCACTATAGGGGCAACACAGGTCGCAAGCAAGAGTTGGTCAAGGAGCTTCAGAGAAATGGGGTGTCTTTTGACATCAGGAAGCTGAATGTGGGGGACTTCCTGTGGGTGGCCAGAGAGAAGGTGTCACCTGTGCCAGGTAGTGAAGGTCCCATCCAGTCACCTTCTACTTGTGCCTCTAGCTTTTTGTCATTGGTTGTCTTTACACTGTCAACCTTGTTTCTTTTCTTCTCTCTCTAGGCTCCTTTGGAGTCAACAGGTGACTGTTGTACATGATCTAGTCTATAGGTGGTGCTCTCAGATCTCATTTTTCCCTTTTTGGTTACTGTTCATGTTCCCAATGTCTTAAAAAAAGGTTTAAAAGCTCCATACAGCCTTATGAGCAACAAACACAGTTAAGCTCACCACTGAAAGCTCATCTGTAAATCTTGAGGACAGCATGAAGTGTGTTTCTGTTGTCCCAGAGCAATGAGTTGTCAAACAGCTATGTCCTTCCAGGACAGCTGCGGCCGCCCCCTGCAAGAGAACTAGTCCTGGATTACGTCATTGAGAGAAAGAGGATAGATGACCTGTGTGGTAGCATCATTGATGGACGCTTCAGGGAGCAGAAGGTGGTATAGTATAGAAAACAGCACTGTCCAGAACTACATTGATTTGCCTCTACCTGACGACACGCGCTTCTCCATTTTTCCCTCCCAGTTCCGCCTGAAAAGGTGTGGCCTGAAGCATCCCATTTACCTGGTGGAGGAGTATGGTTCTACTGGTGCTCACCTGAGTCTACCTGAGAGCACTTTGAAGCAAGCCATAGTCAACACACAGGTAGTAGCACATGCTGACAAGAGCTGTAGGGAAACATGCTGTGTTGGTAGACATTGCAGGAGATGTTCAAAAATACATAATGCACTCACTTACCTTTATACTATACTATTGTTTATTATTTACTATTATTAAGAGCCTCAATGAACAGATTTATTGGATAATCGCCCACCCTGCAATCCTAGATACCATATGCAATACAATAAACTAAGATGCAAACACGTATTAAAGCAGGATTAGCGATTGCTGTTTGTTTCTCAGGTGGTAGATGGCTTCTTTGTGAAGAGGGTCCAGGATGTGAAGGAATCAGCAGCTTACCTAACTGTCATGACAAGGTACCTGCAGAAATTGTACCAGGTGAGCCCAGACAGTGTTTCCTATGCAACAAGCAGAAGCTAACTGATTTGGTATGTCAGTAACTTTCATTTGTAGATGTGTACATGGTGTGTTCTGGAGATAGGGTTTGACTAACATAGCTATCTTTATTACAAAAAAATTCACTGGCTCATAGACTAGGCTGGTTTCTCACAATTTCTCTGGCTTAACAGATCTGTCAGTTTTTGCATCACTCATTAGCGCAGACAGTGATGTGCTTTTCCCAGCAGCCTTGCTTGGATTTTGTTTCAGTCGTAATTAGCACCTGTGTAGTGAGGTTCATATGAAATCTCCATTTATATCTTGCTGTCTGTCCCTGTTTCTGACCCAGAACAAGATGCTAGTTTATCGTTCAAAGGATGAAGAAGAGGGGCAGGGAGGCAGCAAGAGGGTATGTGGAGTGAAGGAGAGAGAGAACCCCTCCTGCTCTCTGCTCTCCTTTGCCGAGTTCAACCAGGGAGCTGTCAAAAATAAGGTACAACATTACTTTCTGTCCTCCTCTATCCACAACCTATCTGTGTGTTTTATGCTTTATTAGTTGTGCCTTTCCTGCACTTCCTCACAGTCCACTGGAAATGTATCAGTGGGATGCTTCTTTTTTTGCAAGGCTTAGGGGAGTTAACTGATAACATGGGTATTTCTTCTGTATGTGTTGGTTGGTGATGGTCATTCACTCTGACAGTGGGTGTCAAATGGAGCCTCTCTGTGTCTCTATGTCCCTCTCAGTGCCAAACAGTAAGGGAGGTGTTTGCCAGACAGCTCATGCAGATCAGTGGGGTGTCTGGTGACAAAGCTGCTGCCATCCTAGAGCACTACGGCACCGTGAGCAGGTGAGCCGGCCTCATGTTGTCAGTGGTATCACCACCTACAGTCTCTGCTGCCCATACAGTCACTGGCTGCTCTCACCATTCATTTCCACAAAAAGATCACAAAATGTTATTTTTTAAATATCATGTAATGGTTCAGCTCCAGTTTAAATTAAACTTCCTTTGCCGTTTTTCAGGATACATGCTTCAGATTTCTTTATCGTAAGTTGTACATAATTGTAGATAACGCAAAAGAAAAGCAGTTAAGATTTCAGTTAGGTAGAAACTCTAAATATCACTGCTGCAGTATATGACAATTGTACTAGGCAAGACAACAAAATAGCAGTAATTTTTCATTTCAGTAATTAATATTTTCATAAGTGCTACTTTATTATTGCAGAAATAATTCAGTATTAATATTGTATCCTTGTTTAGTCAAAGCAAATGTGTGCATGTTATAAAGCTGGAAACTATATTAAAGCAGTTTTACTTTAAATTTCACTCAAGGGATTTTCAGCATGTAGTTTCATGGGACTTGAACATAGCAACCTTCAGAGTATATATTTGTGACTTTAATCCCTGTTGTGGAGCTTCTCGTAAGTGCATATTATTGCAGTTAAGGTTTACTTCTTTGATCATGAATCATCTGTTTTTGATTTTTATATTTATATATTTATTTTTGATAGTATGCAGCTAGAATTTAGTTTGCACCTTTGTGGGAGAAAAAATATTAACATTTATTTAAACCTTATACATGGACATTGTTTTAGCACAGATGAGACAGTATTCATGGGCATGTTTTTTTGCTATAGTTTGATAATGGCACAGGTGTAATGCCTCATTGAAAAGAGAATTGTTTTATATTTAGGGTAATCGCCTTTTGGCACTGAGGACTCATAAGGTTAGCTGTTGTAATATCATGTAATCCCATGCAACTTCTCAGTGCACATGTCACTAAACATCTCTTTAAACATTGTTCAGCTACCACTGGTCTTCCTCTATGTGGGGAAGTAGCCAAACTGGCCTTTTATGTTAATGGAAAAGGACAACTGTATATGAGATTTTTAAGCAGCCATAAAATACTATATTCAGGTCAGTTCTGTTAATTTGTGAGTGTTCCTTCTAGGAATTGTTTATCTGCTGTCAAACTGACAATAGCAAATCTTGTAAGAGCAAACTGGTGCATGTAGTTACCTTTTAGCTAGTTTTAAGAGACATGATTATTTGTGTGAAATGGGAATCTGAACAGGTACATCTTTGCTGTTCCATATCAAATACATTCCACTGCTTTTGAGCCTGACAAATTATGGTAATGACTTCACTTGGTCATTCTTTAGCTAGTTTTGACTTTTTTTGTCTTTCTGTGGAAATTAACCTCAATTTCTATAATGTTCCAGTGTTTGTCATGCTGTCTTGGCAACTCCATTTAAAACCTATTTCAGTATACAGCATTAATCCAGCCCTAAAGCAACCATATGTACTACAGATGTTTTGGATTTAGAATTTGTTGTGCAAAATGTACTTTGTGCTGCTGAAAGTGTAACAGATAACAAGGAGAGCACTTGCAGAAATCTAATTGAAAGGTCACAATTGATCTGGGAATTTCACTACAGTGCCCAATTACTTCTTTGGAGACTATCTTTCTAGAGTATCTGAAATGCCAGAAATTGTTTCTCTGAACTGCATTTGTACAAATGATTGCCAATTACATTATTTTGATATTTGGTGATATTTAAACATTTTATTGTTTGGTGCCATAGACATGGGTCTGTCACTGGTCTCCAAAGGCTGAGTTCTGCCAGAATATTAGCACCTGGTACCTTGAAATGCTGACGGAACTGAAGGGGCCTGTGACACAGCTCCTCAATGTGGCTCAATGAGTGTTTCACACAGACACTCAGGGAATAAATAAATCCTGCTGCTTGGTTACTTAATAGAACAAAATTGTAAAATTTCTACATAAGGAAATCAATGTCATCAATCCATGTGAATAAAGTATTGGTGCCACGATGCACTCCACTCCTCTCAATTGTCCATTTCTCTGTGCCTTCCAGTTTGGTACAGGCCTATGAACAGTGCCCCAGCAACACAGACAGGGAGAAGCTGCTTTCTTCCATCCGATACGGAAAACTGAAAAGGTTCGTTTGAACACAGCTTTCCTTCATTGTTGCATTTTTCCAGTCATTCAGACCATTGTTCTGTCTTTCTTGTTGACTTGTTTGCTTGTGTTGTAAGAAAGTAAGCAAGTAGTTCACAAGTCAGAAATGTTTTGTGATCTGCATTTTGTAGTTCTCTTGTTGTGCCTTTTGATCAAGGTACTTGCCCCAAGTGGATGCTGTAAAAATAAACTACAATGTAATCTGGAAAATCATTGATTGCAGGTTGCCTTGATCAATTTGGGGACAGCTGAGAGGGTGTTTAGTTCAGCGGTCTTCCATTCATAGGGCATTATTTTGAATTCCACCAGCTGCAGTACTCATGAGCAACTGCTCCAGTAAAAAAACTGACTCAGCTGTATAAATTGATAAATTGTTGTAAGCATCTTAACACTCTGATTTGCTTTGGAGAAAAGCATCAGCTAAATAGATCAAATGTTAAGAAACTAGTTTTTACATGTCACATGACACAAACATGACCTTTTCTCCATGCAGGAGTCTAGGACCAGCCTTGAGCCGCACCATTTACCAGCTTTACTGGACCTCGGGACCTTTGTCCTAGTATCACAAAACCAATTTTTCACTCTCACAAGCTACTAGAATCATTAATTTATTTTATATATTATGCACAATATGTTGTATTAGTAATTTCTGTATCATGATTTTTTTAAACAATAAAGAAATAAACGATTTCCTTTGGTAACTGTTGATTTTCCCGCCCAGTCCGATCTGTGCAGCTGCATCACGCGCCCAAACCCGTAGGGTTTTCCCGTGGTTTTATCGAGCGCGCGGCCCACCGCAGAACGCGCCGCTTCGCTCTCGGGGCTGTCAGGTGGGTGACGTCAGTACGCGCGCGCGCGTGTGTGTGTGTGTGTGTGTGTGTTTGAGGGGGGGTGGAGGGACCCCAGTGTGGCCGTCAAAGGAGCGAAAGCACGGCAACCGCGAAAGTGACGCGCACTTGTCGCAGTATAATTAGCTGTTTCTGTCATTTGTTAAATATTTGCTGCCGACATCAGAACCCGGGACCCGAGAAGCGTCCTAGACGCGTCATCGATACGTCCGTGCGCTCCTC
Organism: Arapaima gigas; assembly: GCA_900497675.1. Lineage (NCBI taxonomy): Eukaryota > Metazoa > Chordata > Actinopteri > Osteoglossiformes > Osteoglossidae > Arapaima > Arapaima gigas. Next base: position 651,804 of record UFQX01000167.1, on the reverse strand, counting down.
GGTCATCGGGCATTTTCACCATACCTGTGACCCGCTGGAGGGGAAAACAGCACAGCAGCATAAGGAGGAAAAAGGACCGGGGGCAGCAGGGAACGTGTGTAACAGACCCTGGCAGGACACTGTAAAGGAGGAAGAACCAGGAACGCGTTTTCCTGCAGGATATAATGCGTGTGAGCCTCTGGCGATCCGGAACCCAACCGAGAGTAGCTGCAGATGGGGTGACGAACCCATCCGGGAGGATCCCACCTCGGGACGCCGGGTTCCTCCAATTCCGGGCCAGGCTCCAATGCTAACTGAGGAACAACCAGACTCGGGGGGAAAAAGGGGCGCTGGGGGGTAAAGATGACCGATGAGGTGCCAACCCTGAACGGCAGTGGAAGAGAAGAGGTAACGGCTCTCTCTGTGCTGTGCGGGTTTTTATTGTTATATTGGGGAGTGTGTGGACCGGTTTTCAGAAGATGCGTGCATTTTGGTTGCTTGTTACGTTTTCTCAGTATTAGTTTTTGTAATTATACTGAACCTTCCAGGTCGGGAGTCTCCAGGGAAAGCGTCATGATCAGTGAGTGTAAACACGTTGCGGCTCATTGTTGCCTTTGGCCCGAAGGAAGTCTGTTCCAAGCCAGGCTCGGGACGATTGGACCCAATCCTAAGTCGCATAGTCTAAGTACAGTGCAGCCTTGACTTGCCAATGACTCCGTTATTTTAAACATTTAAATATACCCGTTCGTTAATACCAGAATATATGCTGTAGCTGAACCACAATATGTGAGGGTTTCGTTAGTAAACATCGTCTACAGTGGCACCTCTCAATGTCCCTGTTAAAAGCTGTTTAGGACCGGTTCCGCCAGTGACGAATTTCGGAATGGCACCAGCCCTTACGCTCATATTCTACTGACTGGCGGCCAAATCCCGCGGCGGAAGCACTGCACCGGTGTTGGGCACCGAAACAGCAGCAATGGCGTTACACACAAACAACGTCAGGCATCACGGATGGCGACACGGCCACACACGTTGCATACACCGTTGAACAGCATCTTTGGCACCTTTGTCACATCCTCCCCCACTGCCCCCAGCTACCGCTGCACGTCTGACGTCTGCATTGCAGCTGAAATAGACTCGCGCCTCCCGCCAGGTTCACCTTGACCCTCCGTCGCCCGCTGAACGTGCAGGTGTAGATCCGTCTTACGCACCACTAGTGGCTTCTCATAAATATTGGGTTATGCAGCAAGGAAAAGAAGTGCTTCACAGGAGGGCGCTTGTCTCACCCACCGACGGTGTTTACGCCTTTGCTGCAAGAATTGCAGAAATGACCTGTTTCATGTTTCTATACGGTTCCGAGGGGAAGAGGCGTCCCGCCTGGGCTCTTTGAGCTGCAGCTCCTCTGTCTTCTGCCTTTTGTCTTCACACCTGCTCCCTTAATCGCTGACTGTCCACAGATAAAATGGTTTTGTCTTCTGGTATTTTCATAGTCTTTGAATGACATATTCATGGAGTAAACAAACAAGTCATTTTTATGTAAATCAAGAAATTATGTTGTATCTTACATTAGCAATGTAAGGTTCATGGATGATGACCTGTGATATTAGCAGGACAGAATGAAATTACATACTAAAGTTTAAAATGAATTATTCTGCACAGGAAAAATGAAAAACAATGCAAGAGTCCATTGAACAGAGATAAATGAGTATAAAATAGTATGTCAGATAACTGATCCAGTCTACTAGACTTTGCAACAGGACACTTTCCAGTTAAATGAAATTCATTGATATGTGACTTTAAAACTAGTAAATGTTGCCACCAACTTAACAACAAAATGACACACTCATTAGGCACAATTAAAGCAAACGAGTAGTTACAATTAAAATTCACTTACATATAACATATTCCTGGCAAAGGAGAAAATGTTTAAGAGTTGGGTTTTGCTGCATGGTGTCAACTGAAATTTATAAAGACAATAAGAGTTGAAAATTTGAGAAGGAATGATGTGTTTTTAAAGTAGGGCAGTGAAGAGGTGAAGGAATTATACAAGTAAAGCTTGATCTGTGGTTGATGAAAAGCAAATGTCATCAATGTGAAGATTAAAGGATCAAGACTCATATTTTTAAATTGCATGCCTATATATAGTTATTGCCTCTTCAGCTTAACAAACTGAATGTACCTGTTAGTGAAGTGATACATTTTTTAGATCTATAAAATTAGTCAAAGTTGTGCAAAACTATAGCAAACAAATTTGCTGACCATGTACAGAGGATCCGATGTGATGGTGGAGTGATTCAGGCTGGCAATGTATTAGGCCAGATGCTGCTCATGGCTGATTCTGTACATATAGAGCTGTAATCCGCTAAGGATTTCACACAGAAACCAATGGAGTCCAGCACTTTAAGAGGAAAAGAGTTTTGAACAATGAAAGAATCAGTCAAACTCCAAGTGGTCACAAAGACAAACAATGTTTTTGAAAAACTGAAGACTCCAAAATCCCCTTTGAAAATTTCTGAATAACAGAGTATGTAATCAATATGACAGGCTATAAGCAAAGGGCTTTAGTAAATAGCAGCTCCTAAATAGACCAGAACATATGAGATCATTGGCTGTATACTGTAGAACTGTGGGAATGAATAGGCAAAGATGGGTGGGATAAGCAGTGGCTTGGAAAACTCTCATGGTGAGTTCTAGGAAAGCAGCACTGAATGACTGCATTTGTAAAAAAGCAACAAAGTGGACACGCCTAAGCAGCAGTGTCATTTTGTCTTTGTTTGCTATTTATATGTAGAGAACACCAGTACTCAGAATTCAATATGCACATTTTGTCTAAACAACTGTTGCAATGAAAGGGAATTATGTCAAAATGAATATATGGAACCAGGCATCAGTCTCCATGGTTTAATTGATCTGACAAGGAGTGGGACCTCCAGATTATTCTCAAGTTACATTTTCAGCATGGGGGGATTTTCGAGATGCAAGGGACAGCAGAGTAGAAAGCAAGATGAGACTGCTGTTTTTTGACAGCACTCTTCCCCAGGGCTGTGCAGTCTGCTGTCTCTCTGTCATTCATCCTGTCACCTCTCTCACACTCTCATTCTTGGTCTCTCACATTCTGTCTCATATTCCCTCTCCTGCTGCCTCTCACCTTGCTTTCTTTATTCTCCCTCCCTGGCTCATTTTTACCAAATCTGTTGTTGATTTTTCAATTTCCTCTTCAGTCTCCTGCCTCAAAATGTACAGTTTGCCATTTCCCTTAAACTGAAAAGTGCTGAATGCAGCTGACTGCCAGGCAGTTAATATAGAAAGTGTTTTGTGACCCATCAAACAAAATTTCTGGCAAACTTACTCATTAGTAAAAATAATTTGGCATCTTTCTTTTTTGGCTACTGCTTTGGCTTGGGAAGTATTATTGAGTCACGCATCCTACATATAACACATCCTTACTCCGTGACCCACTGCCTTTTCCAACTGAGGACTTCTGTGAAATAATCAAAATAATGGGTAGAATTGAAATTGAACTCTCCTCTGATCATTAGACCAATCCTGTCATGTAACTAATAGCCCTGAGACATAATGGAGGCTCATGCTAATTTTGCTAATAAATGTGTTTCTCTTCTGCATTCTTCCCTAGTCTTATTCTTCCTTCCGTTATATATCCTTGCTGAGTTAACCTTGCAGCTCTGGTTACAGTCTGATCAATAGGAAGAGAGTCAGGCAGGGAAGATAGCTTGCAAAGGTTTTAATTTAGTTTTGGCAATGCTAATGCACAGTCCTGTGTTACAGTAAGTCCAGCTACAACCATCTCTCAATGCTGACAAGCCCACTTTTGTAGTCCTCCTCTTGCACACCAGAATATCTGCTTATTTTGCATGAAACAAAGGATGTTTCTTTTTTTGTTCACCTTGACTTGTCTCAAAATCTTTTAGGGCACTGCATGTGTGTGGAAAAAGAAGACTGGGAGAAATCCCAAATGTGTTTTAAGACTGTGTGACATAAAGGCTATTTTTCTATAGTGCTGCCTATTGCAGGGTTAGACTGATGTAGAGTTAGACATACTTTACAGCTTTAATTGTATAGGTTAGGACCCATAAGATTAGATTATACTTTAATGTACAGAGTCCAAAGAGATGTGAACACATATACACAAATGTATATTTGTTTTACCCTCTACTGTTTCACAGTGATCATTTTGGTTAATAAAATGTATGCTAGGACTAGAGAAACCCATGATTTAACAGTCCTTCAAACCGTGATGTTACTATTCCTTTTTAACTGGTGCATTTGTCCCAGGTAGATATTTGCCAGGCAAGAAAATTTGTACAAGGTTGCAAGGCAACATTTAGCAGATGAAAGTCTAGGATGAGATAATGAGATATGTGTTGTTAGTACCAAAATTAACCTAGCATAAGGATACCTGAATCTATAGACAGAAATGTGTAAATTGTGTAAATTCATTGCAGGGTTTTTCTTGATAAATGAAGTCCGAAAAACTAAATTCTAATCAGAGTATAAATAAAATATATATGCATTTATTTGATATAGCTGCATTATACTGGTCCCCATATTATGGGTATAATGCATTTCTGTTGATTGCTTGCAAATCAAATTCTTGTAATTCAGGACTGCAACTATCATCAATTTAAATTATACATTTTTCATCCAAATATGCATAGTTGTAACAAAATTTACTCCAACAATTAGAAATAGTTATCATAACAAACTAGTCATGTTCTATCTAAATACCCGGAACAGGACGAAGAGGCTTGTGTGGTGGGTCTGATGTCACCTATATTTGTGTGTGGTTGTTCATGTCAAGAGTGTGGCGTGGTGGCTGTTATATCGTTCATACTCAGTGTGTGTGTCCTCATCAGTGTAGCACTCAGTTGTAGTGGCTCTGTGTTCCTTCATGCCATGGAGCACTGTTTTCAAGTTATTTTTTGCACCAAAGGCATGTCTCATAACTCTAATAAATGCAGTTTAAAGTACAATTCTCACATGTCAAGGTAAATTCTTGTAAACTGGGGTAAGTGTGTACTTAAAAAGATAGTGTGTAATTCCTGTCCTCGAGGGCTGTACCTTTTAGAATTTATTTTTATGATCACGTGATTTACACATAACATTTCAGGTGAGATCACTACCTATTTAAGAATTTGTAAACTCCATTAAGAGCCCAGCAAATCCCACCCCTTTTTAGAGGTAAGAACAGAAATCCAGGAAGGTAGGACCTTAAGATTTATTAATAAATTATTATTATTATTATTATTATTATTATTAAAACAAAAATAATTATAATTATAATAATAATAACAATAATAATAATAAATATTATGTTTGATTTCTGCCTTCCTTCCTCCCTAATACATAGTTAAATAACCTATGAGTGGCTATGAACAGTCCTGAACAGCTGCAGATGGCATTTTTTTGTTTACCCCCAATTCTTAACTACTTTGTTAATAGAATTCTCCTTGTATGTCATGTACAGAACATGTGCTGGTATAATTAATTATGAATGTACAGGATAAATTGACATAGAATATATTTTATAGAATATATTCTATAAAAATATGCAGGTCTATGTTTCTCCAGAAGCAGGGCTTGCTGTTGATACACCATCTTTACCTATGAATGAATTACAAAAAAGGCATATTAATCTTTATACAAACAGGTCAAGCAGGTGCTCCAAGAGCAGTTAACTCAGACTGTCTTTTTGCATTTCTTCTGTACTCATCTCAAGTTCTTATCCAGCTGCATCTTTTCCCTTTTCAACACAACAAACCATCCAACTCATGTGTGACAGTTCATGTGTGTGTGTATCATGTGTGACAGTTAACAATTTATATCGTATAAATTGGTAATGATTGGTGGAATACAGTTTTATCTGGGTACAATAGAGAGCAGAAGTTAGCATAAATGTTCCACACACCTGATTTGTTGACCATGAGCAGCCCTACCTTGAGACTTGTATGTATGCTGACAAAACATGGTTTAAAATGAGCAGGCTATAAAATTGGTAAGCTGTCAAAAACTACTGTGTGACAGTTTGGATTTCTTCTATTGCTACCAAACATTATGACATTAACATCTACACTACCCTCTCCCAGTTATGTTTTTTTGTATTGCAGACCACTGTCCAAAAATACGTGTTTGAGAAAGTCATTTCAGATAAGTCCTGCCTGGTAACAAGCCCTGTTGACTGACTATATTCCAGGAGGTCCATTAGGAACCAGTATGGAGTCAAGTGTGTGGAGATGGGCAGTTCTGTCTATCTTTCATGGTCCTTTTCACCAAAGCACATTCCTCAGCTGCATACAGATGAAACTGTAACCTGTCAATTATGTGTATACTGTCCAAAACCATAAAATGCACTGCACAACAAAACCCCCTGCACGACCAATACAATACAAATATCTCTGAATAGGTGTCTGTGGGCAAAAGGTTTTGTTTGTCTCTTGAGACTTGCCCCCATGTGTGATCTGATGGATGTGTATTATGGAGGGCTGGTGTGAATAAGGTTTGATTTGGGTTTGAGCAGAATCTCATGTATGATGACATGCAAGTCCTGCTTTCTGTTACCTGCTGTTTTTCATGTGCTGCTTCTTTTAGTTATGTATCTGTAACATCATAAGTCTCTGAAGGCTTATCACTATTGTTGTTGTTGTTACAACCCTAATATGTAGCATTATTATTATTACTTTCATACTTTTTTCAGTCATGTCTGGCAAGCAAGTTAATCATTATGAGTCCCTCAGTAAGTACTTTCCCCAAGAGGAATGAACACAAACAGGCATGTGCCAGTCATCTCTAAGCAAATGTATAGCTGTGCTGTTACCTACGAAAGCAAAAGATTTGAATGCTGAACCAACACAAGCAGCAGCCAAAGTAGCCGTTCCTCAGCCTAAAGCCAGGGCACACCTAGGCGTTTAGAGACTGGATCTGCAATGGTCCTCTCAGCCTCAGTTTCACACAGCCAGGGGAGGGTGCATCTATAGGTAGGAAAGGTAGACAGCTGGAGGTTTTGCAGCTTTACAGTACTATATTCAAATAGAAAAGGGATGGACCAGGAAAGCTCTGCTGAAGAAAACTAAATAATTCATTTCCTTTGAGTGGATTTAAAAGGTATCTTATATTCAGTACTTGTAATTTATATACATGTTTTATATGAGTTACTTGATTTAGATTATTGTAGTTGCAGATGATGGTAGGTGAGCAACTTTTAGCTTTTTATTTGTTTCTCTGTCTGTTTTCCAAACTGGTATCAAGCTAGCCAATCAGAATAGGTTTGCAGTATCATGCTAACAGTTTTTTAGGAATATTGTCACAGAGATATTGAAGGTTGTATACAGTATTTCTCCTACATGCATATGTGAATGCATTGTGCTGAGTTTGTCCTCTAACATCTACTCCTGTTTTGGTAGAATTATGAATTTTGGGAGTACAATTGGATCCTGAAATAAACACAAATAATCAATCATTGTTCACCCTATGCTCATTGCTTTGCCAGAAGCTTAAAGTCTTTTGGTACCTTAAAGGAAGCATTCTCAGAATGAAGCTACACTTAAAATTTCATTTTTCTAACCTTGACACAATGGATTAAAGGAACATTAACACTGAAATGAAGAAGTCATATTTTGAAAAAACTTGTTTGGTTTTATTGATGTCTGGTCTCTTATTTGCTTACAAAAAATGCAGGTTTTATTGCAGGTTTTTATAAAAAGTTTACAATTATTAACTGATTATTGGCAGGTCTTTGTTGTGCCTAAAGCTGAAGGGGCACAGTGAGTGAAAGCAGAAAATTCATTTCAGTATTAAGGCTATTGCTGAGGAAACATGTTTAGTATGCTGCATGATCTATGGTGCAAATATGACACATGTAGTAAGCATCTATTACTGAAATTATAGTGAAACAAAATTAATTTACATAATGGACATATTGATGCTGAATGCAGAATTCCAGGTTAAGATGTTTTAATCCTGCATATTTGTAGTTGGAATAAGTTCTAAATATACACAAATGCATTACAGTTATCGTCTTTCATGTTAATATTAAGCAGGCATTACTACTGTTAATAGTTGTTCAGTACTTGTAGAGAAGCTAATGAGATTCTAATTGAGGTTGTGGGAAAAGATAATGTTTAATCATGTATGCTGCGTCTGTCATTTTCCAATACAAGTGAATAACACGACACTGGAAAATGCATGAATGCTACACTTCTGAGCACCTAAATAGCATCTGTAGATATTCTCTTCAGATGATCAAATAAACAAACCCTCAGAATCATATGTGAAATAATGTATTGATTTCTCCTAGTTATGAGACCGTTAACTGCTTAAATGGTGCTGGAAGATCGTTGGTGGGCTGAGCGCCCAGCTGAAACAATCCTTTTTTGTGTACAGAAATGCATCTGCTTGCACTGTGTGATGAGCTGTTTCTCACTGAATGACCTCATAAAGTTCTGCAGCACTTTCATGGGATGCTGGTTTGTGTCATGGCTTGCGTGGCAATCTGCCTTTCAGCAGACAGACCTTCACAGTAGACGCTTGTGTGAAGATTGCCTTAACCTTGCCTGACCCAGGCACGAGACCCATTTGCACTGCTTTTCAGGGGGGCCATGTGTACACCCCCGCGTGGCTTTCGTTTGGCCCCTATACCTGTTTGAGAGCATTTTTTCAGAGCTGGGTTCTGCTGCCTGCCATCCAGACAGGAGCTTTCAGCAGAGTAGCAGTGTCTGTATTTCCAGCATCTTCTCCATAGTGCATAAGTTGTATCATTGATGCTACAACTACAGGTGTGATGAATGAAGCACAAAATTCATCATACTTGGTAAAAGTATTTGATTTAAGTAGAAAAAACAACCTATCAAATTTATGCAAGTCCTGTTGTTCCTATTGAGTGTGACTCCAAAAAATAAAATCAGTATGACTACTCAAATAGACACAGTAAAAAAAATATGTAAACTCTACACAGACATAGATTCAGCCACCCTTAGATTGTAATAGTTGTGTTATTGTGTTAATCACCACTGGAAGAACAAAGTTGACACCAACATGTTGGTTTAGAAATGTTACATTTTTACATTGTACAGTGTCAATAATATTTGGGGTTTTTTTACAAGTTCAAATATGATTGCATGTGAATTTGTTCTGTACCAAATTGTCTTTCTGCATGTCTTCTGGTTCTCCATACGTAATGTTAAAGTACCTCAGGCATAGTGTGAAATGCAGAACAGTAAACAACAGAATTTACGTCTGTTTCCCCGTGGAGCTAGAGTGTGTTGTTGACTGCATTTTTTTCTCTGCTTCTGTTCTTCCCCACCCTTGCCCTCCACATTTCATGATACCCGTACTGTTTACATAAACCCCTGTTTCCTATATCTTTCACCTTGTCTTTACTCAAATATCAACTTTCTTTTTAATCCCTTTCTTAATGTATTTCCCTGTCTTACCTTTTCTACTATGTATTCCTTACATCACTCCACAATCTTGTTATTGTTTATACATCTCTCTTATCCATGGAATTTCTTTCACATCCTCCTGCCTCTTTTCCCCCTGCTACCACCCCCCCCTCCCCCTAATCCCCTCAACGCAGCAGCGTCCCCTGAAGCGGTCCCTGAGTGGTGCACTGTGCCGGGAGTCCCAGTGGAAGTGTCTGCTACTTACACTGCTCATGTTTGGCTGCTTTGGCACACTGGGTTGGTGTGCTATGTGCCGTGTCCCTGTCCTCACTTCCAGTGACCCCGCTGCTGGCTACCAGTATGGCCAAAGACCCCGCCTGCACCATGACAGCCCCTGCTCCAGCGGCTATGTCTATATCCCGCTGGCGTTTCTGGCCATGCTCTACGTGGTCTACCTGGTTGAGTGCTGGCACTGCTACTCTAAGACAGCCATGCTGGCACAGGCAGAGGTGGGCGAGGTCTACGAGCGTGTCCAGCGGCTGCAGCAAGCCACACCCTGTATCTGGTGGAAGGCTATCAGTTACCACTATGTTCGTCGCACCCGGCAGGTCACACGCTACCGCAATGGAGATGCCTATACCACAACGCAGGTCTATCACGAGCGTGTCAACACGCACACCGCCAGCTCAGAGTTTGACTATGGCCGGCATGGGGTGAAAGATGTGTCCAGGCAGCTGCTTGGGCTGCTAGAGCATCCTGCTGTGCGCCTGCGCTTCACCAAGTGCTTCAGCTTTGCTAATGCCCGTGCCGAGGCCGCCTACCTCACCCAGCGGGCCCGTTTTTTTGGTGACAATGAAGGCCTTGATGACTACATGGAAGCCCGTGAGGGCATGCACCTGAAGAACGTGGATTTCCGTGAACACATGTTGGCCTTCCCAGACCCAGCCCATCCACCATGGTTTGCCCGGCACCACGTGTTCTGGCTGGCCTCTGCTCTACTGCTCTCCTGGCCATTACGGGTTGTTGCCGAGTACCGGACAGCCTATGTCCACTACCATGTGGAGAAGCTATTTGGTGACAGTGAGGAACCTCGTGAAAGCGGGGAGTTGGGAGAGAGTGGTGGGGTAGGTGGTGGCGGAGCTGGTGGCCCTAACTCCGCATACCGTGCAATCTCACGGGTCAACACTGTGGACATGACCGAGCTGGAGTGGCACATCCGCTGCAACCAACACATTGTGCCAAGTTACTCCGAGGCTTTGCTTATGGATCTAGCAACCGGCACCAATCCCCCTCCTCCAGCTAGCACAGCCACCCCAGGGGCCTTTCACTCAGGCTACCTTCTTCAGAACTGTCCTCGCTGCCGGCGGTCTTCCAGTAGCTCCTCTCTGCCATCACGGATCAGAGGTAACCTTGCTATGGGAACAAATGTCCGCATGAGCGGAACAGTGGTGGGAATGAGGGCTAACGGAAGTGGGGCTGGAGGGGTAGGCAGTAGGCTTGTGCTGAGTCGCAGTGGCTTTTCACTAGGACGACTCCAGGCTTCACGGCCAACCTGTTTATTCCACTCGCACAGCATTGGAGGAGGCATTAGTGGGAGGGGTGATGAGGGTGGTGGGGGATTTTTGGGCCTGGGAAATCGGCAGGATGAGGAGAGCAGAAGAGTTCTGGAAGGACTGGGGGATGAGGAAGAAGAGGATGACCGGGAGGGAAGAGCGGTGGTAGAAAGAGAGGAGAGAGAAGGGGAGGAAGAAGATGGGGAGAGGGACAGACCACCTCCATACCAGGATGCTTTCATGTTTCCAGTGCTCATTGTACATGGAGAGGAGAGCTGCCATGGTGGAGAGATATGACAGCAAAAGAGACAAGGTATACACTCATGCAGTGAGGCAGGAACCAGTAAAAAATCCTTTCAGGTGAAAACATGAATAATAAGTGAAAAGTTGTTGCAGAACGAGAGCAGAATGGTAGATGGGGAAAGTGGAGAAGAACAGGATAAAATGCATTCTTCCTCGCTGCCTGTCTTCCAAATGAGAATCCACAGGATCAAATTGTTGTAAAAATGCACAAAGAATGCATAATGCAAAGGGAACATGTGGCAGAACATTAATGTCTTTGGAATTATTATGCAGTGGGAGCAGTTTTAACACTACGTGGGGATTATGGAAAAATTTTTTGAACTACAAACACTGAGAGGACTTTTGAAACCTTCCTCAATTTGAACAAGATTTTACAGGCTCTCCTCTCAAAGTTACCTACCCTTATAATCTACTATTTTCATGGCCTTGCACATGACAAAAATCCTGCATAAGATGGATGCACTCTACCAGAAATTACAGCTATACAATTTTCCATCAATCCTCAGAAGAGCAGCAGTAATAGTAGCTTTAGTCCACAGCATTAATGCCAGTCTGTATCTTCAGCCAATATCAAAACCTTCAGGGAGACACAAGAATGAGTCCATTGACATTACTCCCTATAATTTGTGTCTGAATTTCTCCCTGACTGTTGGCTGGTAGTAAATCACAGCTAGGCTCCCTGCTCCCCTTGACGCCAGCCAGTTAAATGTTATCAGGGTGACTTGGGAGCTGGGGAGTAACCTGTGTCACAACAGTGATCCTAATGGTATGTCCTCCAAATGTCCTTCCACAGGAGTATCAGCTCTTCTGTGAATCACTTTGTATAGAAAAAATATTGTGCTCAAATGCACCAACTGTATACATATAGGTCATATGCACTATTTTAAAGCAGCGGGAAAGATCCAGTTTGTATCTATACTTATACATGCTAACACAGCTCAGCAAGCTGTCTCTGGATCATGAGTGTCTGTAGCAGGTACCCTGGCTATGGCCCGCCCCTCTTTATCTCTTCGCTTTCTGATTGGCTGAAGCACAGAACTCCAGGTTGACTGACTGATACAAAGGAAATGTGAAACTGAAATTCTACATCCACCCTGTAGTTTGATTGTATTTGATCTTCACCATCTGGGGGAGACAAAGGTAATAATAATGTATAACTTCTCTCTGGGAGCTGCTGGATTGGATGAAGGGAAAAAGAAGCGATAAGTAGCAGGATGGAAGGCTCTGAATTTCCAGCTTTATATTGTTGTTCAACACTTTCTTTCTCAAGGAACACTTTGTCTTTGCACTATATTGTGGTTTATGTGTCTTGTGCTTAAGTATGTCACCATCTATGCCTCATTGATCTTTGATGGACTTTTTTTTACTTTGCTATTAAATTTTGCATATCAGCAAGTTCATACCACATGAGCTGGTGTCCTTGGGTGGTGTAGCCCTGTACCAGTCAGACAGAAATGAAGATGTATTTCCTTTCTCCAATATTGGATGTTCAATAAAAACTTGTACCAGACTGAAGGGGACTCCCTTTGTTGATGTGAACTGCAAATCAGGAAGATGTTGGTGTACAGTTGTCTGCAGGTACCAGACAGGGTTTTATGGTCAGTGTTTCATGCAAAGAAGAAATTCAGCCTATAATGTACAGACATCACATGCTGTCTGTGATACTGAAGGGTGATGCTCCACACTCATATTCAGTCTGCTGAAGCTTGACAAGTTCTTTCAAAGGACTGATTACTATATATTGGAAGAACTTACAAGCATCAGTAACACTGGAATCCAGTTAAGTTCTGCTCCTTCAATGTTATCTGTGCTTCAGCAGTTTCTTTTACATAAACCGATGCCTTACTTCTATGCATCACAAAGTTGCTAAAGCAAAGGTAAACCCCCACATCCTGAATATTAGTGGAAACAACACAAAATAAGTGCTTGTATGTACAGCAAACAGTTGTGTAGCACCATCAGTTTTGTAACTATTACATGTCTAGATTCATTTGAAAGTGCATTTATATAATAAGGCACAAAAGAAATGTTTTATATGTGTTGATTTGCTTCACCTTTAAAACTTTTGGTACAATATTTTAAGTTCTAATGTCCATCTGAACTTAAGCATAAAGATTCACATATTCTGGCTTAACAACACAAATCTGAATGCAAAACGAAAATGTGAACTTTCTCCATTGTCAGTTCTTTGCAGTACCTAAATAACAATTATTAGAGAAAAAAAAATCATGGTAAGATATTTTCCACCATGGCACCTGCACATGCATTCAGTTGCCTTTCTTTAGGCCAAGCTGCTCTGGCTGGAACACTTCAACTTTTGTCTACATTGAAGCTACTACACACCAACACTAATGTGTTAATGTACACACACATCATACAACTGCACACATGGCCTCATGGGAATATACAGGAACAGCAATATGAATAGGGCACAGTTCCCACTAACCTCACTCATAACATTCCTGCAACATTGATTTACCATTGTTGCACTCATAAGCAACACATTAATGTTTTATGTAAGCAACATGAATGTGGACTGACAGTGTATAGACTGGCAGTGTAAATATGCGGAGAATGTATGTCATGGACAGCAGTGACCAACTTTTTTTGTGTGTGTGTGTCACAGGGTGGGGGATATGGGATTGTTTTGTGACTTCATCAAATCTCAATGTTAGACTCAAAACCACTCGTAATATTAACAAACTCTGGTACTTGTACTACTTCTACTACTATGATGATAAGGAAGATAGAAATAAAGTCAAATTCCTCAACATGCTTTTCCTCTTTTGTCTTAACTGTGTTGGTTTTGCTAACCCACTTGATGCTAAATTGATCCTGTAGTGTTGCCATCAGTATTTTCCAGCTGCTACACTGACACTGCAACAATTTCCATATTGCTCCAGGGATCATTGGATGCCCTTCTCTTCTGAGGTTGCTGCCAAGAATCCATAGCCCTTCTAGTAGGTGCCCAACATAACTAATGGTACCGAGCGAGAGCAAAGCTGTAATTCTGTTCTGGATCGACGCCTGGATTTGTAGCACTTCAGCCACTGTCAGTCAGCAGCTGTGACTTGCCCTCAGTGAAGGTCACTCCCATTTCCAGAATGTTCCACATCTGAATTCTTAAACAGAGAAGTTTGCCACATCAGTTTAGTTGTGTTTGTGTGTCTGAGTCTGACTAAGAATTGCTAAATTCTTAGTAGCTAAATTTCTCAGTGTATGTGGTCCGACTGTGGTAGAGTACCTGACCTGAAATGACACAGAAGAACCTCAAGGTTATGATCCTACTTAAAAACTATATACTCTGCCCTTATATAGGTCCAGTACACTGAAAAGCTGTTACAGATTATGAAAATATAAACAGTGGGTTGATTATGCAGTGCCATGACTTTTTGTTGTCTCAAAACCACTTGGTTTTTGCCCCTCTGATGTCAGTGAGGTATTTTCTGGCTAAATCTAAAGTATTAATTTCTACATTAGCCTAGAAATGATGAAGATCATGTTTCTTCAAAACCATCTGTATACTTCCTGCTTCCTACCACACTAAAAATGTCTACCAATCACAACTAGTAATTAATACAGGAAAACTAAAATAGCAGCTTCAATATTATTGTCATTACTAATTAGTTTAGCCAACACTTTAAAGCAATTTACAGCATTAAGCTTGTTAAAATGTTTAACTAATTTATATAGCTGGTAATTTTTACTGCAGCAGCACAGGGTATGTAACTTGCTCAAGAGTACTACAGCAAGAGAGGGATTTGAACAGAGGTCTTTCTTCCTTAGCAATAATCTACAAACATGCAACTAAAAACTTACTTATTTAAATCATAAATAAATATCCTGTGAAAAATGAATACCCTTACAATAGTGTACTTCATCTTCTGATTGAATAGGACCATCTAGCATGAAGGATCTGCTACACTATAGAGTGCCTCTAGCAGCACAGTGTCCATGTGGTTTTGTGGAAAACATCTTGAGAATTTTATTTCCTTACATCATAAATGTCTCAGTTCAGAATGCTGCTGCCTCTCACCACATATGTCCTGGATAGTCTCTAAGAACTATCTTGTTATGTATAAACATACCTTTTGTAGGTGACATTTTTCTAATGAGAACAAAAGTACGTTTTTCCATAAAAATAGTAATTTGACCTTCTAACTACAGAGATTCACTTAACAGGTTGATTTCGAGGAACTACGCTCATTCCTCCATTTATAAACAGTCCCTCTATGAAGATGTACTATAATAAAGTCTAATTTAGTACTGCCATTTTGATTTACAGGCATTTTACCTGAAATAAGCAGCACATTATTGCTCAGCATTGTCGTCTATGTGAGCACAAGCACTTCACAAAGTTTGTGCTCCTGTGATCTCATACCTATGAAATGTTGACTTATACTGCATTTTTTAGGAATGCATCACATTCAAGGGATTACGCTGTATAACATCATTATATGAGGAACAGATGTACTTTAAATGAATTTTAGCAAAAAACTGCCAAACACTATATACAGCAGTCATATTTAATCCGTGCACACATCTAAACAGTTTTTTAAACTGAAAACATAACAAGACACAAAATGTACTGTTTATTGTTGTATTCAGTATGTGCCATTGAAATACAAAACACTTAAGTCCAGATACTGTGGCTCCATCTGCTGGTTACAAGTCTAGAGACAGACAGACACACACACACACACACACACACACACACACACACACACACACACACACACACACACACACTGTGGAGAGAGGGTGACTGATAGAAACATCAGAAAGAATGAATATGAGAAGCTGGAGAAATACCAGAGACTGAAAACAGAAGTGGCAAGAACATGGAAGATGAAGACCAAGGTAGTCCAAGGTAGTTAGTGATAGGAGCACTTGGGATGGTGACCCCAAAGCTGGAGGAGTGGATCCATCAGATCCAGAGTATGACGCTGGTTTCAGTCCAGAACAGCACAATCCTAGGAACAGCAAAAATACTGTGCTGTACCCTCAAAATACCAAGCCTCTAGAAAGAAGCCTGAATCTGAGGAACGTTACCCCCCACAGGGGAAAACCGGGTTCAAAAGAAATTTTTGAATATAAATATATAGTCTGTCAGAATGTGATTCAAATCAACACCTCTACCAAACCTACAAATTAAACACCTGCTTAGTACTGTCTGCTCTCTGTCATGTGGATGGTGAAGGGATGAGTGAGAGAAAGAGAGAGAGAGAGAGAAAGGGAGAAAGAGAGAGTACAGTGTACAGTACAATGTCAGTACAGCACTAAGATCCTCATTGTGTAGATGAACTTGAGAACCTTTGTACTTACATTGTTGAAGACTAAAAAGAATTAGTGGCAAGTGAACAAGAAATTAAAAAATATAAAATAAAAAATAATAAAAGACTAGAAGTGGATAGTGGAGACAGTACTGCACTTGGAAAGTAAACTAAATTGATCGGTCTGAACACATATGGTGTATGAATCCTCAAACGAAACAGGCAGCAATGTACTGGGTGTGAAAGAGCTCGTACACACACACACACACACACACACACACACACACACACACACACACACACACACACACACACACACCTGCTTCACGCGCCGTGACCTCATGGCCGCGGCTTTAAATGCCAAACGGCTCTTAATCTGTTTGTCTAATGAGCGCGACGGAGACAGATGACAGATGGTGGCGACTGTCCCCCCCCGTGACACCGCGTGTATTTTTATCCCTCGTGTCGATCAGCACTGCACGTGTCATCTTGAGTAATATGAAATTGTTCTTTTTCTATTGTTTGTCTTACGTCGTGACTTTACGCCTTAAGTTTGACATCTGGTTCATGTACCTCTTCAATCAATGAAATGTGCTGTGCCAATAAAATTAGATATTGTCAATTAGCCTAACCAAATAAGTAGAAAAATAAACGACTACCCTCCACTAGGTACTATGAATTATTATTTATGTGACAACGTTGTCCTGTACAGTTTACGCTGTAAGGTTTTTACACGAAGCTACAGTGATCATGGTTACTTCCCACATTAGATTATATACTTGGTTATTTTGCTTGGAAAATAATTTGAAGTCCTGGACTTCCATTGCAAGATCACAGTTGTACGCACTGCAGTTCGTGCCTGAAATAAAGAGCTTCCATTTGCCTACAGTCATTTCAGCAGTGAGGAGCCGCCAACTGTCCCATAATAAGGAAGGGCAAATCTTCCTTTAAGAACTGTTATTGTTTGGTCCTTTAGGACAGCAGCACTCAAGACGCGAACATTTGTAGTCTTACCTCGTTACGTCGCCCTCATGCTTCCAGCATGAATTTTTTGGGGAAGGTTGAAGTTGGCGACATAACGTGTGTGTGTGTTTCAGTGCGGCGCGAGTCAGATAATCGTGCATAGCTGTGTATACAGTGCACGTCTGTATAACTAATGCTCTTAGGTAAGTACGTGTATCGTCACTGTCCGCATGTAATCCATAACTTCACTAACGTTCACTAGTAGGTGGTTGCAGCGCATCTTCAAGTTTTCTCCATTTTTGCTGCCCCGTAATCCACGCAATTCTGATGCTCTGCAAGAAAGTGGCGCGCCGAACGCCGGCTGACTACAGCGCTCACTCAAAAACTGCCTCATTTCTCGCCGTGTTTCTGTTTTTAACGCGTTACTGCTGTCACACTCACGTCTCTCTCATCTGGTCAGCGCTCAAAGTGGTTTTTATTTACAATTGCACTTAAAGCGACTGAAGCAAGACTTTCGCAGCGGGAGGAAGTGGGCGAACAGGAAGACGTGGTGAGGGGTCCACACCAGGTGCGCAGGGCAAAGTGAAGCGGTCAGCAGATCCCGTCATAGAAACCTAGATTTAAAGCGATTTACACTTATTTCCTCTTGAAAAAAACAGGCGCGAAATCTGATTGGCCGCGACAGTAACTGTTTTTGAACAAAATGAATACCTAACATTTTTGGCACTAAGGACGAGAAAGACAAGAATACAGGAAAAAAATGTTTTTTTTTCGTTTTAGGCGCTAGAGCTTCACCTGGCCTACTGAAACGTTGTCTTTAGCCCTGGGGTTTTAGAGATTTAATTTTACACATAGTTCTGTTCGCTCATTTGATCTGCCAGTCTGTGGATCTTTGATTGGGTGAAAATTTTGTAAGTGAACCCATACAACTTACATTTGAGTATGCCTGCTTTATGAGATCCAATTGTGATAAAACTATGTCCAAAATAATTCATAAAATATAACTCTCAAGAACTGATAATTTATGAAATGTTCTTTAAGGGGCAGCACAGTAGTGCAGTAGTTAGTGTTTTTCAGGCATGGGTTTGAATTTGGCTCATTCTGTGCAGTCTATGTTCTCCCCTGATCTGTAGTTTTCTTCTAGGTGCTCTGGTTTCCTCCCAGTCTGAAAACACTACTGTCTGGTTAACTGGTCAATCTGAATTTCCCATAGTGTGTATGGGTGTGTGTGGTTTTCCTGTCATGGATTGGCATCCCATCAGAGGTGTACCCTTAAACATATTTATACATTTTCTTTGCAAAATGTACTTCCTTGCAGGTAAATAAAATAGGCTTTACATGAACCAGGACAAAAATCAACACTAAAATCTGATTTGTCCCACTCACTGCAAACTTTGGCAAATGAAATAGAAAAAAGAAACAGATAAAAGAGGTCACCTGTTAATGAAGATAGTTTTTATGGCTTCACAAGCAAAGGGTCAATGACTGACAGTTGACAGTGGCCAATGAAATTGATACAAGTAATCATGAAATAACTATATTGACTTGATTAGTTATTAAAGTCAAAACATCTAGTGTGAAAAAAATAAAAAGTAATAAGAGGGGGACAGAAATGTAATGTGGTAAAATTTCATATTTTTCTTACCTCACAGCACCTGAAACTTTTTGGGTATGAGATCAAATCCAGCTCAGTCTGTGTGCGTTTCCCCTAGGTGCTCTGGTTTCCACCCACAGCATAATAATGTTTTTCAGGTTGATCAGTCACTCAATTACCCTTTGTGTTTGTGAGTTTATGTCTGGTGCTGGACATGTGTTAACTGTGGTACAATGGGCTAGACTGGGAAGTGCTGGGGTAACCCTATTAATGGATGGGGTAAATTTGAGCAGATGATCCTCTCTTTTACACCACCTACTCTCCATAAATTACTTGAACCTGTATCCCCTCCACATCTGACTGTGTACCCCTTACTCTGGCTTTTTCCATGCAGATCACAGATTGCTCATAATCCAGCAACAGCTTCAGGGTCACCCTTCCCCAAGCTCACATTACATTCTGACCCACATTATGTCATTGTATCCCATCATCCCATTCTTACATTTCCTCCCTTATCACATGACACTAAAGCACTTTTGCCACTGTCCTTTTTCTGCTCTGCCCATCTTGGTGGCCTAATCTTAACCAGTCATCATCTCCATCATCTTTTTCCTGCTGTTTTACTCTATCCTTTCACCCCAATCACACAGGAAAGGATGTTACAGCAGCAGGTGGACTCTGTGGTGGTCAGTGTGGAGTCCCTGCTGGCTGATGCCACACAGATGCAGACGCAATGCCAGGAGCAGAGCAAGAGGTTGGCTGCTGCTGCTGTACAGCTGTGAGATGAGAGCCAGTGCCTACGGGAGCAATGTGAGGCTGCACAGCTGGACATGGCCACCATATGCAGACAGCTGGAGGAGCTGTTGGACCCCAAAGCAGCCTTTGAACCACGTGACCAGCAGACCCAGAAACTCAGTAAGCAGCTATGAGAGGCGAGAAGTGAGAGTGAGTGAAAGAACAGGAAAAGGAGAAAATAGCACTTTTCCAAATGAGCAGGCAGAAAATAAAAAAACAGGAAAGAACTTGTGCACGAGCAGCTATGTGTACTTCCTGTTACTATAGTGTATGAATGCTGAGGACAAGACTACAGCAGCAAATGAGCACATACACA
The DNA here is from genome assembly GCA_900497675.1 of Arapaima gigas. Classification (NCBI taxonomy): domain Eukaryota; kingdom Metazoa; phylum Chordata; class Actinopteri; order Osteoglossiformes; family Osteoglossidae; genus Arapaima; species Arapaima gigas. The sequence continues at coordinate 631,633 of UFQX01000167.1, read as the reverse complement.
CATTCCCTTTCCTGCTAAATAAGTATTTCATTTTAATTATATAAATATTAATCATTTCCTGCCACTTCTATTTTCTAATGTTTAATTTAAATGGTGTGCTGAAAATATATGCAACATTTAAAATATATTTATAAACTTTACACACATTTTCAGAGACAATGATGAAAGCTACATTCCTTTTTAATCACTGTAAACTCATGTTAGACAAAAAAAAGGAAAAATCTGCATCCATACATTTTAGAAGCACCACATAATTAATTTAAGCATGTTTTTAGCCTTTAACAATATTATTTTGCTGAAAGATGAACTGTATTGTAAACTACAGCACATACTGACATTATTGTATACGCTTGTAGAGAAAGGCATTAAAGAGCACAGCTACTGTATGTTATAGTTTTGGAAGTCAGTTAAGTAAATATTTACTGTGTAGATGTACTGAACCTCTTACTGAAGTCAGCTGTGTACTTTAAGGTGACTTTAAAATGTTTACAAGAGTGATTTTGCTTTCATACAAAACCATGTTTCCAGGACCCAACCTTTAATGACTTGCAGTATCATTGCCAAAGATGTCCAAGCAAAGCTGTACAAAAATCCAACAGAAGAAATTTTATTAAAATGTAAAAACAAGCAGTAACTGAGACCAAAGCAAGAAACTTAAGTGTAAAAATACATTTGGCCCATTAGTATTTGTTGATCACGGCATTAGGTAATTAATAGAGTAATGAACAAAAGAATTAATGAGGCTGTGCTTGTGTGAAGGAAAGGCAGCAAGTGTTGCTGTATTTCAGTACAGTGTGTTTCAGGGGTCAGGGAGTTGCTCACTAGTAATGGAACCTCAGCCATTTTGTTACTCCTGCTGCATCAATCCCTCCACTGTCCTTATCCTGCCCTATGCTCCCCTGGGGACATAGTGCACACACGTACATAATAGTTGCATGAAAGTCATTACAAAAGAACTTTAACTGGAAATGCAGAAGTACAGTAGCCAAGAAATATTTCCACTACACAATATGAAAATGAACCTGACCCCATTTCTCATGGTGACCAGATGAAATGGTACCATTTGTTTATTTTGTGAATTTTTAAAATACTTTATGGTATACATTCTCTTTATGGTAATTAAAGGCTAACAGGAAGTATGAAGATGACCACAATCTCTGTGGTTCCCAAACCAGTGGCTCCTGGGACTCTCTTGGGACAGCTACCTACTGCAAAGCAGATGGATGCCTATTGAAAAAATTTAACACCTATAGTGGCACAATAAAAAGCTCATATTCATTGTGAAATAACCTCCTGACAAGGAAAAAAACTGCAGACCCAGGATTGTTGGGTCTTAGTCCCTGTTTGTGCACTAGAGGCAGCAGATTAACCAGCTTTGGGGTAGCTCCAGCCCATGTGACACAGGCAGACCAGACAAGCGCAGGCAAGGATTTTAGCATAAGCAGGAGGAGAAATTAATTGCACCATTTATTCAGTTATTTTATCAAGTTATGCAGTGCCATTGATTTTTTATAATTTGACAGCTCTATGATTGTGATATGAATATAGTCAAGATGCGTTATTTAATGGTTTTCATTTCAGCAAACGAGAAAGGTTATTTGCAGCTGGCAACCAGCTTAGACACACAAACAATGACTCAAAGCCAGTGGTGACAAACTGTTGTATTAAGTTCAGGACCACAGTTACAGTGCAGGACTGTGGATAGTTTGCCCAGAGTGCCGGCAGGGGGCAATGGACAATAGAGCTCACAGAGACAGAGCTCATTATGAGCACACAATGAAATGTGCTTTTGAGGTTGAATGCAAAGTTGGAGCTGACTTTGAAGCACCTCATTGAATTCACACCCACTGTCAAAGACCAGGATGTCCTAATTATTTCTTGTTTTAACCAAAGAGTCCAAATCAATTTGCAAAGGGTCATAGCCAAAGACCTACACTGCTTTTTCCAAAAGGGTGTCTAATCAATGTCAAAGTCATGACAGAGTCATGATCAAAGTCATGTTTGTCCAACCTTAGTTATTACTGACCTACAATAAGATTACATTAAAATGCCGTAAATATACTGTATTAGTGAATCGATGCATATATTAAGAAATTAGCAGTAGGTAGGCAAATGATCATTTAGAAAAACATCTCAGCTGCCTATCTCCTGGACGAAAACAACATTCCACCTACATTCCTCCCCTCCAAAACTATTATTTTAAACATCCTCCATGATTGACAATGTAACTATCATGCAGAACTTTTAAAGTTTTGGACAATCCAAACTACATATAAGACTACAGTTGTTATCTTTATAAAAAAGGAAATGCACTTGGAGATTTGTGATCAACAATAAGCTACAAAAACAGGTCCAGTGAAACAAGTGCCTTTCTAACAGATTTCAGAAGGTGACAAGATTATTCCATGAGAAGCCATCACGGGGGCCTGCCTGGTCAGTGAAGAATGGGTTCAGTTTCCGATGGGAAATCTGCAGCATGGTCTTCAGGTGTTCTCATGAACCCTGACCCCTGGCACTTCTGGATAATCACCATAACAACAATGATGATCCAGAAGAAGAAATTCACCCATGCTGATGTCTAAGGGAAGCAAAGGGGTGGGACAGCAGGGACAAGGTGGGTAGGGGTAGAAAGAGAGGTAGGAAAGACCACAGGAAAAGGGTATGCAGAGAAAAAAAAATAGAAATTACTATAGTCATATTATCTATTGATATAGTAGTCCCACTAAATACAAACACCAAGAGAACATGCCAATATTAAAAATAGGCTGTGCAAGCAGATTAATCTGTTTGCATGATCAGTCCTTTCTGCACAGCAAGGGGTAGCAGCAGTTTGTCATTTCTGACACTGGCAACAACAGTGTACTGTGATCTGACTGTAATGAAGGCGCAAAACTGAACAGCAGCAGCAATACAGACCTCAGCACTGTGCAGGCCAGAGAAGAATTGAATCTGCTTGAGTGGACCAATCCAAGTCTTATTCTGGGCCTCTTCACAACTGCAGCACACACAGGATTATTTTCTTTTGTTTGACATAAACAAGCTTTTCTTACACCGATGCTATATGCACAGCAAAACTATGCACAGCAGTGGTATCCATCAGACTCACCCAATCATACAAATGCAGAGTTTAACAAGAAAAACTGTCCAATATTCATTATTAATAGTCTTTAAAATGGGGGGTGAGGCATGAAAGACCTGTGAAATTAGTTCAAAACAGTGCAGAAATCCATCAGGAGGAAAACAAAAACGCCATATAAACCAAGATTGGCCACATTCACCATGATATTTTAAGTTCAGTAAACTGAACAGGAGAAACCACTGTGTGCACCACCCCACAACAGTAGTCTCCTAACTTAAAGTAGAAGAAAGAACACAAAGATGGAACGAAAGTGGAAAACACATTTATAAACAGAGGGCAAATATCTTAAGAGAACAACCAGTAACTCAAACAGGCATTAGCTAATTTGTTAAACTAGTTGGTTTAACCTCCTCTTGTAATCTGTGTTAAGATTTGTCATGCAAAAAATGCCCTTTAGTTCTTTGGGCAGGTGCCCTATTCCCCTAAAAGCAAAAGTGAAAATGTATTTTTTTTATACTTTGTAGTTACCTGTTTACTGCTACAAAAATAAAAGTAAGGTTTACCTGATTTCTCATTGATTGTCCAAACAAGAATTACAATTACACTATAAAATACTATACAGACTGCAACAGCAAAACCAAAGTATGGTACTGTGAACACTGATTCACAATAACGAAGCCATTCCTTTCCTCACCTTTTCATGGAAGTCTTTTTGATTATCGAGTCACATAGACGGTCCGTACCGATCTTGAGTATAAAACCAGACACGAGCAAGAAGAAAATAAAGATTCCACACACTACAAGGCTCACAGTCATCCAAACACGTGCCCTTGGACAGAAAGAAACCAATACGAAACACATTAGATGCAATACTCATTAAATCACGACATCTAATACAATAACACCACAATATCAAGTTACATGTGGCAGTTCTGGTTCCACAATGTATCGCTTGCTATTGAGTAACATCATAAAAAGACCAATTACCTATTGTTCATAGACCATCATAATTAAAAACTTTCAATTAATATTCCCTACAGTAGTGGTTCTCAAAGTGTTGTTCACAATGCTAGTTTTCTCCTTGTGTACTTGAGGCCTTTGCCCAAGTTTGCACCAGGATCAACTGTCACTTTACTATAAAGAGGTGTTCATAACATGGGTTTGCAATACATTTTGTAAATTAAGAACTTTGTCTTGAAAATTAAACATATTTATAGATACGCCGGCAGTTATTTTGGATGAAGGCAAGCCTCAGTTTTTGATTAACAGCTGCCAGCCCAAAATAAGATATCATTAAGGCAGCCCAACTGCTCCAAAGATACAGGAAAAGAATTAATGTTCTAGATATTTCAGTGGATACTTCCAGTTGAACTGAAAAAAGGAATTTTCCTCAGAAACAAAGAAAACAGTTTTGACAGGATAACCTCCTCCCATCGCAGCTGTGAGCTGCAGCTACAGATAAGTCGTGTAACTGACAGCAAAGCCTGTGATCTCACCTTGTGATCTGCTCACCCACACAGTTGAGGTACACAAAGTACAGGATGAGAGAGAAGCAGTAGACTGCCACGCAAACAGACACAACGGACACGAAATAGCACAGAGAGGGCGAGCTGGAGCTGTCCAGTGTCAAGGTCTGTGCTGTGCTGTTGTATTGGACAGTGCTGTAGAGTGCGCATCGCCCATTGAACTCCCCCTGCAATGCAAACCAACATGGTTAAGGGTGCATGAAGACAGGCCAACATTTACTTTATTACATTACTACATTTACTTATTAGTTGATAGCGATGTTGCTGAAGTACTTCTGTGCTTAGTAGTAGTCTCCTTTGGCCACTCATGTTTACTTGAGCCTTTCAGGCCATCTATTTGTTCTGGAGTGGTTGAGGTGCACAGCCTGAGTTCAATGCTAAGCAGAAGGTAGCGTACAGTAGACTGACCAACTTACCGACCCCATTGTCACCCTTAACGCAGTGCACTCCAGTTACAGCTGAGTGGCCTCAACAAAACACCATAAAATAATTATGCACTATACAGAGAACAAAAAACCAGATAAAAAGAAATTTATACTTTAATATTTTATGGAACAGATACACCAGACAAAAAGAAAATTATACATTAATATTTTATGGAACAGGTAAGCCATTCACAGGGCTTTCCGTGCGTTTTTTAATTAATCTAAATTTATGTAAAACTATTAATAATATTATTACGATATATTTGAAAACTATTTCTTTAATTGCCTGTTCAACTAGTCCGGCTGCACTGCAGCGCGCGGGGAACTCGCTGGTCATGTGACTCGGAGCGGAACGTGAGTTTTAAAGGTACGGAAGTGTTGAGATTCGGACATATTTAATGACAGTTTTCGTCATGTTTCTCTTTGTGTTAACTGGTTTTAACATCGCAAAAACACCGATGTTTGAGCACACAACTTTGTCAAAAACATATCAGAGTGTAAGAACACCTTCTCGCTGGAATGAGAGCTTTGAAAGTGAGGGAACCTTCATACCGCGGTCATATGACTGCCCCCCCCCCCCACCTACCTACAAACACACGCACACACACACACACACACACACACACACACACACACANTATATATATATATATATATATAAACACACGCACACACACACACACACACACACACACACACACACACACACACACACACACACACAGAGTTCCCCAACTTGTCTCTGAAACATTAAAAGTCCACAAGAAGTGTCGAAACAGCTGTAAGGGTGAGGAGAGCTGGTTAGTGGCGACCAGGGCACAGACTGACCGAATGAAACAACATGAATAAGATACGCATCTCTCCACTTCCTACCACAAGTTATTTAAAAGTGCAGTCCTGTCGATTAAACGTGTTTCACCTGAGTTTCACACAACTGTTTGCAGGGCTGCGTTCAAAAAATTGTTTAGAAAGGACGGCGATTCTGTGAGGAATGTCATACAATGTGGAAAAGAATGACAGAAGAGTTCAGGACATGGAGAGGAGGAACACACTCAGAAGTATTTCACGTGTCCAAACAAACACACGGCGCCGCGACAGCATCCTTCACCTGCACGACGGTGAGTGCGGCCGCCGTCACAATCCCGCACACGAAGCACACGGCGTGCAGCACGAGCTCCACTGCTAGCGACCACGGCAGCGCCATCTCTGCCTCCGTCTCTCGCAAGCGTCCCGCGCGCTCACGAACGCCCTCGGCAGCGCGCATTTCACGTGGGTACCCGAAAGTTGGCTGCATGACACCTTTTTTGTCTAAATTGCACCTCCGGAATATTGGCGAAAGGTGTTACGCGTGGATCTGGTAGAAAGAACTGATTCTTTTTGTATATATTCACAGTTGTTGGTTTTATATAGCAGAAAGTATTTGTGTTAAAATCCTCATGTCTGTCTTAATTGTCATCGTATGACTGTTATCTTATGAGCCTGTAAGCATTTTGTATGACCATAACAAAAGCGTCAGCTCAATGATTATAGAACAAGAACTACTACTAGTAGTAGGGCAATAATAATAATAATAATAATAATAATTGTTTAGGCTGCAGTGGGCTGCATGGGAGGGTGTAGCTTAACTGAGGGTGTCAAAAATTCATGATTTAATACATTTTTTTAATAAAATAAAATAATTTATTAAATGAATAAATAATTTATTAAATAAAATTATTCTCATTTGCCTGAGAGAATGACCGTAACTGTGTTTAGGACCATCATCAGTAGGAGCCTTATGGATGAAAAATACCCACCATAATCTAGCGGGCCTATGTCCATCTGACCTGCACTTCATTTTTACAGCTGCAGCCCCAGGTTTCCAGAGGTATACTCCATATGATAACGGTTTCATGCTCTCTTATTTCTCTATGAGTCATTCTGGGAATATAAAAAACACGTCATGCAAGAGTTATAGTGATTCCAACTATATTCTTAAAACCAAGATTACATCAAAAGTCACAAACATTTTTAAACACAACAGTTTTCATATAAATATACCCTGATGGGAATATGATTAAACATTTATATAAAGTGTTTTGTTTACATCAAATACCAAATAAAATTCCTGGACATGTATAATCTCAGTTGATTGAGCAATAGATGAACAAAATGTACTTCATTAACAGTACAGTGGAACAAGGTACACAGGGTAATCATTCATGCTCGAGCAGTGTGGGAATGCTGTACAGTAGCAAAAGCATCAGCTGCAAGACTCACACTGCATGGACACCTCTGTAGAGGACAATATGCAATAAAACGCACGTTCACGGTTAGTTACATCTCACTGTGGGCTCTCAGGAGGCACGAGCTGCAGTAAAATAGCTGGAGCCATGTACAGCTGCTGTGTCAACTACTGCTGAAACCTACACTTTGCCCAGGCTGAAAGCCTTTAACTGATTTTAAATTAAATCATATTTCTGCTTAGGAATCCATCCTTCTGGCCCAGGCTTGTTCATCTAATGGCCTGGAAACCACAACCTGGTATCACTAACTAGGAAAAAGGCCTCAATCTTGTGGGATTGCAGCATTAAAATTAAATCTGCACTCTGAACCTATGCCATGTAAATTCAGACTCTAGTGAACAATCCCCTGATATGTAACCCACATTACTGGGGGGACAACTGTAGAGACACTGTACAAGCACAGAGGTGCAAATCTGTGTCACTCGGCAACCTAGCCCTTACACACATATACACATAATAAATCGGAAAGAAAAATATTATTTTAATTATGCTGTTTTCCTTAGGACTCGACCACGTTAACTGAACTTAAGAGCTATTTCTGTGGCACACTATCAATTCCTAGTGATTTGATAAATCTGCAACAGATATTTTCACTATTTGGATCTTGATTTCAAACAGTGCTTCTTCCCCAAGACAAAATTATGTCCTACAGCATAATCCTGCTTTTTAGTCAAAGAAAATTATGAATATGATTAGTGTCATGACTATTATTGTCAATACTTATTAAGCAATTCATTTTTTTTCTTTTGTCCAAGCTTTAAAACATATGCATTTACAAAGTTAGATAGTTTGAGTTAAGCAACAGTCAAACACTCTGCTCAAGTGTACAGTAGCAGATCTCCCCGAACTTCAGTCAGCAAACCATGCAGTTACAGGATTGTTTCCTTAACCATAATACTCCCTGCTGCTTTGCCATAAACTGCTTTACATATCAGTTGTTTGTGTTTGTTGCTCTGTATCTATAGAGGTAACTGTACCTCTATAGAGGTATAGTGTATGCACTGTGTATGCCTTTCTGAACATATACTGAATATGTTTTGCACAAAATATTATTTACTACAGTAAACTATCCTAAGTATGTTTTGTTTGTCATCTTTGTTCCACATAGCTCTGTCTGTGTTGTACATTACTAGTATCAGTGTATCAGAATGCAATGTCAAGTGCTCCAGTAAGTTTATATGTGTGTGCAGGTTTTGGTGTGTGTCAGTGTGTGTGTATGTGTACTTGTGTGTGAGTGTAGGAAATCAAACAGTATTGACCAGGCCCACAGGGCAGCCTGGCAGGCGGAAGCTGTCTGGCACAGGACTGTCCAGCTTGCAGATGATCTTGTATATGGACTTCTTCCAGCAGGGGTCAGCATCGCGCCCTGCCTGGATGGCGCTGAGGAATTCCCTGAGAGCCACCTCGGACACCTCCACAAACCTGTCTGGCACCTAGAAGGAGATGGGCCGTCACCAACAAGCAGCCTGTGCAAAGTCACTGAGGGACTCAGGATTGACAGAGAGAGCCAAATAGAGGCTGGGGATCATACAGGTACACAGACCAAATGCTGTTGTCCAAAAACACATTATACGGAGTGCTGTTGCCACAGAAGCCAACAAAAGTAGGCAAGTAGTAGCCTGAAAATTCATTTTAATTGAATAATACAATTTCATGTCTTCACCCTGATCTCTACTGGTTCCCCTGTCACAGGAGCTAAAAACAAATCAAATGAACCACATAAAGGAGAGTTTCAACCATTTTGCATTAATTATAGTAAAGTAATTTGCAAATATCTAAAGGAAGACAAAGGAAAACATGGTTGCATGAGTGATCACATATACTGCTTATGAATGCAGACACACAAACACACACACAGACCGAGAAAGAAAACCGGTTCATATGGGCACCTGGTAGTCATTGCTTTTGTTGTAGTGCAGGTTAAGGATGCGGTAGAGCTCCGAGTCCCGGCTGAGCCGCAATGCTGTTTCTCCCCGCCCTGCGAGTCCCTCCCGGGCTGCCTGCCTGGCAAAGCGCTCCATCTGGATGTAGAAGAACTCTCGAAAGTTGCTAAACCACTTGATCAACTGGGAGGTGACACAGCGATTGAACTGGAATGGAAATGGAGAAGCTGGATGGTACCACATGTGGTGCAGTTGTCATGGTCCCCTCACATCAGTCCAGATGTTGAGGCATAGTATTTCACATATGGTGGGGAAACTTCCCCACCTCAGTTCCTCAGTCTCACTATCCTATGCATGTAAAAATGGGTTGTAATGCATTTTAAGGAAATTTTTTAAATTATACTTGTCACTGTAAAACTGTGGCTCATCAATTTTTAAGTCTTGTAAATGCAGTAGATTGGAACATCGCCATCATTAGCACTTTTTTGCAGATATGGACTATTATAAATTTATTTTAGAACCATGGCCTAATTAGTGGATTTAGACATGACGGAACAATACCTTGACATCAGGGAAGTAAGTCTTGAGGGTGTTTGAGCTTGGGTAGCGTGTGTAGAAGAACATGAGTTTAGCCTTCTTCAGGTGACAAGGAGACAGGCCTTCCTGCGAGTGCAGCAAGTTAAGGACATTCCTGGTCTTGAACAAACAAACAGACAGACACACGCTCTTACACTCTCACAGGCCTCCAATTCAGTGTGTGATGTTCAGGTTTTCTTATTGCTTGCATCCCATCCAGAGGCAGCTTCATCACCTTGCAACAATTGCTTCTGGGAAAGGCTTCAAATGCCCTTGACCCTACTCCAAAAATGGTGAGGAGGACTCACTTGTATCTATGTACTTTCTGAACATTTCTAAACACTTGGGTCTGTTGGGAAGAATGTTATAAAAAAGAACTAATTTGAGCAGCATAGTTGGATCTCAACCCACTTTTCTCCATGTCTCCCCTTCACAGTCCCAGAACTGTGTGCGTGTGGGTGCATGTGTGTGTGTGTGTACATGCACACACCATTAGTTTCGGCCTATCACCTTCGCCCTCATTGTCTACCTTCCTCTGAAAGATCTTTGCAGATGCCACAAGAGATAAGGAAAAAGGATATCAACCCCCCTGTGAGATAGACAGAGGTGTCTCCCCCATCTGCATATCCACTCACTGGCCCTCCTGCTGACCCTCTCCTACCGCCATCTCTGTCAGTGGTGGGGAGGGAGCCATCCAGCTGTCCCATTAGCGGGAGTGCTGCAAAGGAAGGGGCGTGTGGGCTGAAATCCAGGAGGGTGTCTGGGGATAGGCAGTCTTTGTGGAGTGGTAGGTTGGAGAGCGAGCGGGCAAACAAATGCTGCATGGTGTAGTGCAGCAAAGGGAGAGGTAAGGGAGGTGGAGCAGGGGGGTATGAGGTGAGGAAGGGGTCCTTGCCATGGGTGGGTAGGAGTGCAGAGACATGGCTGTGTGGCAGGAGGGGCAAGGTAGGGTTCAGCTGGGGGAGCAGTGGGTTTTGACAACTAGTGGGGTTCTGGGGTGGTTTCTTGTCCTGTGGTCTCTTCAATGCTGACACTTCACTGAGATCCAGTGACAGAGGAGCTTTGCTCATCCTGGATGTGTCCTCCTGCTTTTCTCCTTCCCCTTCTACTGGTTCCAGATCTACAGTGGAGGGCAGTGCGCTCTGTGTATAGAGGCGGGTGACCCGGTCAATGACCCTGGCTACGGCATTACTCAGCTCTTGCTTTAGGGTCTGTGCGAATTTGGGCCCTCCTTCAGTGGCTGTCTCCCACTTCCCTGTGACCGATTCGCCGCCCAGCCACACCCTGCCATTGCCAAGCATTCTCTGTTGGGAACCAGCATCACTATGCTGGCTGCTTTCCTTCCTCTCCTCTGCATGGTTATCAGGAAGGCAGTGTGGAAGGGACTTTTGAGACGTCCCTTGGTCACTCACCTCCTCTTCTTCTGAAAATATCTCTGTGCCTTCATCCTGATCCATCCTTCCATCCTCTCCACTTCCCTTAGTGGTGGGCTGGCCCTCATCGTCCCTCTGCCGCTCTCCATATGCCTTCCACACTCTTTCCTGCAGCTCCAGTAGTTTCCCCCTGGTTTCCCGCAACAAGATCTTCAGCTCCTGTCTCTGTCGCAGTCGACCCTCCCTGGCCCCCTTCTTCCCTCGTGCTCCGGCTCTCCTCTCCTTCCTCCCCTGTCCACACACACTCCTCCCCCCTTTCTTCCCATCACCACCCCCTCTCTCAGGGCCACCCCTAACAACGCTCTCTGTACACAACCGTTTCTCTCTCACAAGATCTGGGGACAAGTCTCCTGTCACACAGGAGGGCAGTCTTTTCCCCCTGGGCAGAAGCAGGGGCATAGAAGGAGCAATGAGGGCAGGAAAGTCAGCAGGCATCACATCTCTCGGAATCTGGTCCTCCTCTTGTTCCTCCCCCTCCCTTCCTTCACGGTCAGAGCTAGACTCTTCTGAGACATCAATGGGAGGATCGTGATACCTGTAGGTATTGAAGGCCTGTGGGCCACAGGAGCGCAGAAGGTGGGACATGACAGGGTAGGAAGGGGGATTGCCCCCAGCATAGCCTGATGCCGTCCTGGGGAGACTACTATACAGCCCAAATGGGAAAACTTGAGTGTGCTCCAGACTGAAGGGGTCAGATAAGGAATCCATTGCCACCACACCCAAAGTTTACCAGATTCCCACCTGAAGGCCACCTCTGTGCCGTCTGGAAAAAGAGAAGAGCCATCAAAGAGATTCTGAAGATGACATGGACTGGGATAAGAGTGAAAATGGCAGATAAAAGGGACCAGATTACAACAGCCAAACTGCTCTCCTCTGGTGCCTGTATAGGTGTTGTCAGTACAGTGTGGCTGTGACTGCCTTCCTCTCAGCCACTCGTCTGTTATCAGTCTGCTCACAGCTGCACCAATGTTTGCACACACTGTTTGCACACGCTCACACACAAGCATACCCGTATCTCTGACACACTCAAAAAATACCCAAAAAAATCCATTAGAGTAACGCCTGCAGACAAACCCACTAATTCCACATAAAAGTAAAACTACAAATAAACATATAGGCAAGTAAACATACTGTACATATAATTATAATAGTAAATAAGTGATTGAGTGGCCTGGACTTTACCGTGTGAAAAAAGGTTTCTGACTGAGAACACTCTGTCTAGGGTTATCATTTTGACCAATTTTTAGTTGTTTTTTAACATTGAATTTTCTCACTGGTGTCAGTATCAGCATTCAGTAAATCTTTAAATTATTAAACATGTTTTTTTCATAAATGGAAGATACTATAATACCAATATTAATCTGACCCCACCTGGAATCGTTTCAAACTATTACAGAGCCATATCTCTGGAGTAACCATTAAAATGTGTTTTCTGTCACTTTTGCTATTATTATTATTATTATAATTATTATTTAATAGTAGTAGTAGTATTAGAATTATCATGTTAATTGACGCCGAAACGGCCATCTGCCAGCTTCTAAGTGTAAGCAGAGGAGGAAAAGTTTTCGAGAGGAATTTCGATCTCGAACAGAATTTTTTTAAGAAAAAGACTTTAAATTCGTCCATCATCACTGCACTGACGGCTTGGCGCACGCCATCCTCCTGCGAGGGAAACAGGTGCGCGCGCACAACGCGGCGCGTTTCGGGGGAAGATGTCATAAAAACGATTAATCTTAGCTAGAGGATCCGAACAGACGAGACAAATTGCTAGCTTTAGGACCAGGGCTATCTCTCGAAAGAAGAACTTTAATTCTAAACGTAACATTTTTATTCTTAATGTACGATTCAATAAGCAGCGCATCATTCGCGTCCCTTGGCGCGTTCACGTGCCGGGCGAGCAGATGGAGCCGTTCCCTCGCAAAATGAGCACTAATCCAACCTAAAAATAGGGGCATATTAATTATTCAAACGTCTTCTTCGTCGACCTCACTAACTAACAACCCTGACAATGTCTAATAATAATAATAATAATAATAATAATAGATTATACTAGAACAGAGCGGTGGAGAGCAACACGGGAGGTCGCAGCTGATCTAAACGTTAAAAATGAGTCCTTGTTGTGGGATTAAATGTTTCCCCAAACCAGCCGTGGGTCCGAGACAGAAACTCTGGGAGAACACCGAGGCTCACGAGGACAGAAAACACACATATTAAAGTGTTCATGAAACTTACTCTTTCCGCAGGACCTGCTTCTTCGCCTTGCTGCCGTTTAATGGTGTGAACTGTATGTGTTTGCCACTGTGTGTGTGTGTGTGTGTGTGAGAAAGAGTGAGAGAGAGAGCGAGAGAGAGCCGGATTGCCCAAATATCCTCTGCGTGCTCGTGTTTCCGCCACTCTGTCACTCTCTCTTGCCCCCTCTCGTGCCCCCTGTGTGTGTGAGTGCGCGCGCGCACGGCGGCTGCCCCCTCCCCACCCCCACGTCACACACAGTGGGAATCACCACCCGCTCCGCGTTGGCCCTCGACCCGGACCCCCCGCGACAACAGTAAATCCGGTTCCACCCCTTTGTTCCTCCTATAAAGTTTGCTTCTACTAAATGATGATGCTGCTGCTGATGATGAAGATTATTATTATTATTATTATATTTTCAAAAACAATGGAAGCAAAACTGAATCATTGTTTTCGGCAAACATGCACTTTCCCGTCCGTATTAGCGTCGCACAATTGGGTGTGCGAAGAGAACGGTGCTGGGATTCTTCTTTCATCACGTGGTTAGAATTTTGCACACAACGGCGAAAGTTAAAGCATCAAGTTCCACACCTAATGTGCTTTAATTTTAGGAAAGATGGATGCATCGGCGCGCGCGCGCGCGTGTGTGTGTAGAGTTTCGATATGTTATTGAATAAATCATTGATTCCAGTTTACGGCCACTTTGTCCAGGTTGTCCCCTTCATTGCGCAGTTTGTATTAAATAACTTTGAAAATAGAGGTTTGTCAGCAGACAGCTAACAGTCATATTGTGAATTTGCATTAAACAAATGTGGAGAGCAACAACTTTAAAGTCCCAGAATATAATTCCAATAATAATAATAATAATAATAATAATAATAATAATGCAACATGAGGAGCAGTGTAAACTTACACTTGGTAGATCTCAACCAGAATGGTAGATTGCCAGAGCAGAAATAAGCAGGTTTATTTAAGTACCTTTCTAAAACCCTGACCAAGCAGAAGACAAAACCACACAGAATCGTCATAATTATTAATTGATCACTATGTCACTCTGCACACTGATTACTTAAAGAATAACATTTCAGGCTCCCTTGTACTCCTGCTATATAAGGGTGTTCAACAGTAGACCATCCTTTATTCCTTAGCTGCATGTGCATCTGTATTGTTCAGTTATTTTCTAATATAAATATGTCATATGAAGATCTGAGACCAAGCTGGAGTCCCAGTGAGGACCAGACCTTCTTTGCCTGAGGTGAACTGCGCAACCTGAAGATGACAGGTTGACAGGTGGGGCTCATGGTCGGTCAAATTCAACACCTTTCTCCAAGCAGCTATTTGTTTATACTCACTTAATAAATGCCGCCTCCGCACGCACGCACACACACACACACACACACACAATAAACAATAAACACACATGCACTACAAATGTGTGCCTCCCATACATCATTTCAGTCTCCACACCCCTCCCTCCCTCCACTGTGTTCAGCCACTCCACTGCAATGTTCTGTGCTGGAAAACAACAGCAGTCGCCAAAAAGGTGCTTGTGTTGTTATGGAAACACAGAATATAACAAAGGTTTGCAAAAAATATTTTAACTGATCAATACAAAAGATGATAATCACAGCCCTTCTGCCAATGGCTGTTTATTGACAAATGCTTATGGATGATAGGATGGAGATAATTATTTTTAATCCATTTTCTCTAACATTTGTCAGTACGTTCTCTTGGGCAATAGGCCTAGTATAAGAGACCTTGAGCTCAGTTGTCTGTTCTATTAGAAAAAAGGCAATGAGTGTTTTGCCAACCTGTGAATAAAACATTTTAATCTAATGTACACAATGTAAACTCTTACTGTTGACTTGTTCATCAAAAACACATTAATGACTAGATTATTAAAGTCCAATATTACATTTTTAAGTGAGTGATGTCAATGCATAACACTGAATCCCTAAAAAGTAATTCATCTGAGTGACCATACTGCCGAAAAATAATTGTGTTGAAAATCTTTGATAGAAACACATAATAAAGAATAAAAAAAAGAATGGCCTTGTTTAAGCTGTCAGTTATAACACAATATCACTTTAAAACATAACCAAATTACTTTTTTTGCCTGAGTCTATTTGGTTTTTACATAAATAAATAAAAATAAATAAACAAACAGGAATGTGGCATCCAAGGGAGACAGATGAAGGGGTGGGGGGTGCAGGCAGGGGAGGGGGAACTGATGGACAGTAAAAGGGTTTGTCCATTGATTCCCATGGAGAAAGGCAGAGAGAGCCGTGGGCAAGGTGACAAGAGAGGAGATTCAGGGAGATACAGAGACAGAGACTGTAAATGAGAGGATATGTGAGTTGGTGGTGGGGGGAGGGAGAGAATAGGGAAATTGGGGGGGTGGAATTAGGGATCACATGAGTGCTTATTCCACACTGCCTGTAACTGAACACACAAGGCAAGCAGATTAAGGGGATGCAGGGTGGGGCTGGGATTTGTTGTGTATTTGTGGTACAACAGCTTGTTAACACCTTCATCATCCATCACTCTGTGTGTGTGGTGAAGGTACCATTATGCATCTTCTTGTCAAACAGTCTACACATCTCAAGTTTAAAATAGAAGATCTCCAAGACCACTTAGCAGAGCAAAAAACAGCTCAGTGACTCTTACAGAGATGGTGACATGCACACTCACACACACACACACACAGTTATAATTTCACTTTTCTGAATGCTGATCAGAACACACAGGGCTCACACAAAGGGGGTCTTAGTTTATATACACATTTATATTCACTCTCTCTCTCTCTCTCTCTCACACACACACACACACACACACACACACACACATTTTCAGTTTGCAATTATCCTCTTTCTGCCTGGAGTGTGTTGATGGCATAATTGTCATGGACAGTGGAGAGAGGGAGAAGGAGAGGCGGCGGAGAGAGTACTGACACACGCTGCATGCTAATGTACTGACACCATCCACCTTGCCTGCATTTTCCACGTTTTTTTTGCCTTCCCCCCCCCCCCCCCCATGTCAATGCACCTCACTGTTCCTGTCCTTTCACATTCTCTCCAATCTACAAAAACAACAGCCCAGGGACAGAGACAAAAATGATGGTGGGGGTTGCAGTGTTTCTGTCCACAGAGCAGAGAGGATCATCCAGTTATCCTCTAATCAACTGTTTCCTCACCCACTTTGGTTCCCCTCAAACCTGGTCTCTTGAGCAGGGATGCCACTAGGTGTATGAGTCTGTATTCCTAAGTGTGTGCCTTGTTTCCACAGATTTATCTTTTGTTGTGGACTTACTCTCTGATGCACTACTTTGGCAAGAAAATGGTTTCCTGTTCCCAGTGACACCCTGTGGCTTGACAGGGGTACTACAACTTGTCAAAGACAATTCCAGCAACACCCTTTATTAAAAAGGTTTAGACACATCAACAAATCATTGTCTATATTAAAAGAACAGACAAACAATCTCAAAGACTCCAAATCAATAAAAATGTGCCAAGCTGTGAGGATCGGTGGACCGATTAATTAAAATAATGGAAACAGACCCCATGCCTTCCTAAAACACTAATTCTGAGGTATGAATGAAGGATGTGTTCAATTGCAGCGCCTGTGTTTATTTTGCTTTTTTATTTTAAATTTTATTTAAACAATTTTCTACAAGTTAAAATTAATAAAAATAAGTTTGGATTAAAAAATACAAACATTCTGAAATTGTTGAGTCATTGGTTTTGTAATAATTATACATCATTTTATTTTTCCAAAATTTCCAAATGCAAACCTCAGAATTACTATTTTGGGGAGACATGAGGTTCCGAAAAAGAGCACCCAACCCCCTTTGACGGTTGAGGCTGATCAGCCTCTTACTTTCACTTTTGAATTGTAAGTAAATGTGTTAAATGTTTGTCCACATAACTTTATTGTAATTTTGATGGGAGTTATAATAGTGTTTTTTTACATTGTGCTCATGGGATATTGTGTGGGTGTCCCAGTCTAAGGCAGAGGAGACAGGACTAGGCATGGGAGTGGGAATGCACACGAAGGTTGGAGTGTGTGCAGAGGACCTGCTCCTGCCTACGCATCATGCTCCAGAGTGGAAGCCTGCAGGGAGAGCAGCATTTCGGCGTGCTTCAGGTACTCTGCTGTTCTCCTCTTCACCGACTCCCTGCGCTTTAGGTCTGGGTCCACTAAGAGAGTGAGAATGAGAGACCGAGGAAACATCTGTCACCTTTCCTCCTTGTCAGTTCAGCCAGTATGATCACAGCCAGAATGTCAAAGTGTTGATTTATGATGGTTGAAAAGCAGGTCTTGTAAATTAAAGGATCTGTTTGTATTAGCAAATTATACTTCTGAATACTTCTGCACTCCCGACTGTTAGTACTCAGTGTGACTTGATACCTGTATAAAGCCCCCCACAGTTAAATGCAGTGCTTGAAGCAGGCTAGTTCTCATCAGTACACAGGACTAGCACTTCTAAATTTTGCTATTTGGAGTACCAGGACTTTTTCATGCATTCTGGCACTTCTCATAACCGGATTCTCTGGCCTGCTCTAGTACATGGTCATTATTCATAACAGCCCTCAAACATTTCATTACTGAGGGTGCACTAAGTTACACTGCAAGTCAGCTCATGTGCTGCTATTCATTTGAAATTTCAATCCCCTTTACTAAAGAAATATATATTGTGAACATCAACAATATCTCCTGGTATCTTTTATTCACTGTAGAAATTCAAATGTAATACTTCATAAATTGCTGGTACTGATCAATACATATGCCAACATGCTTAAAAGGGGAGTACTGGTGCTTGATTTTCTACATCAAACACTGGGTAAATGTACCAGCGAAATACAGGTTAACCTCAGTATATGCAATTTATTTTAATTATTAAAGTAATCTTTTAATACCAGCTCCCAGTCTGAGCCATAGACGTCCCACTATAATGCAGAGCTGTAACACACTGGCAGAAATTTGTCTGCAAAAAACCCTAAGTGCGCATGCTTCAAGAGCGCTTGTCCCTGCCTTATACTGCCTTGCAACGTAATACAGCAAGCTGTAAGGGACATACTTTACTAATAATCTGTTGTGTGTTTGCTTAATTTCTATGCATTTTTCCATTTCAATCTCATCAATGAAGTGTAATCCAGCAAAATAATAAAACTTTTTTTTCGTTTTTTGGGCCAAAAAAATAGGAAAAAAAAACTAAATTTAAAGTAATAAGGCTTGAAAAATGCATAGGGTAGAACTGAGTATTTGAAGTGATTATAAGAACTGAAAGTGGCGAGTTGCCCACCACGTCACAATCAACTGTTCTTATCACTTGTTAGTACAGTAAAAGTTTATTACAGTAAATTGTCTTATTTGTTTATTTTGAATTGTTCATTTAGCTTACTTTTCAAAGAATGGCCTCATAAATACCGCATTAAGCAGCAAGGTTGCTGTGCAACTGCATGGCACCTCTGCTACCCAACACGATTGCTGTGCTGCATGGGGCGGTGCTGCATCTGCTATAAGGTGTTTTAGTAATATTTACAAAAGTTGGTTTGGAGTTATTGGATGGGCTGGGAATGCATTTATATTTTTCCCCATTTAAAATAATGTAAAATATTATCCCAGTATATGCAATTCCGATATGCACAGCATTTTCAGGAATGAATTAAGTGTGAAAATCAGGGCTTACCTGTATTACTATGCTAGAGTCCAGTCACAGAATTTAAAGAATTAATTTAACAACACAACAAATACTGGTGTTTCCAAACAGAAGTCAGATTCCTCTTCTCTCACCCTGTGCTCCTTTGATCAGAATATCCACAGCAGCCTTGTATCGCAGTATGGCGCTGTTGTATTCCCCTTCCTTCTCTTTTTCCATGGCTGTAGTCACTTCACTGGCTGCCTGACTGAGATACGCTCCATCCGCATTTGAGTATGGAGCACGGTCTGGGCTAACCAGCGGAAGTGAGAGTAGCTCAGAGTGATCATGTGACGCACTGTCCTGGTCTACACAGAGAAACAAACAAAAATAACACACATACAGTGAAAACAATGAAAACATTCAAACCACTTGTACTAATGGCCAGATAAATTAAAGTAAAATAAAAAAGTAATCGTCAGCGAAGGTAAATAACTGAGCTGCAGAGAATCCCTGTATAACCAACCTTCTTTGGCACAGGGATCAAAGATGGCAAGATCAGTTTCTGAAAGAGAGGGTGGGGCCTCATCTAGAAGTCCCTCGCCAGCAGAGTCAAACAGCAAGTCAAATTCCTCCTGAGACTCTGACGAGTCCTTTCTGGCATTTGGACCAGGGCTTGATGCTTGAAGAGGAAAAACCCAACCAACAAACAGATAAACAATTGAAATAGCTCAAAATAAAAGAACCAAAGTTACTTAAAACACCTGATTTGTTAACAAATGAAGCAAAATGGTTGTCAAAAAAATAAATTTATGTATGGCAGCTACAAAAAACAGCTCGTGGAATATGTAGTTCTCTTAAATCTTGCTTATATGTTTAAGTATAAACCTTTTGTGCCTGGAAGCCAGTAGGTGGCCATATTGCTTTGGAACAGGGTATCGACAATGTATTTGTCAAAAGATTTAGTGACCTTGCAGAAATTGATAACAAGTCAAATGTTTTTCTATCAGAAATTGTTATTCTAGAGAAGAGCAAAATGATGGAAGAACTCCATATTTTACAACTCTGATGTGCAGCAACTATTTCACTGTATGTGGCAAAACCAAGCAGCAATGGACAACAGTTCAGTGCAGCTACATCCTGGACCTCAAGCACAGGTCCAAGCAAGATGTCCTCAAGTAAGACTTTGCGTGGTCTCAGCTTCACGTAGGTGGCTTGTTTTTTGTTTTTTTTAAACAGAGAAAAAATATGCAATTCATTTGATTTCTTACATTTATGTAATGCTCATGAACACATCAACCCTGTCCTGAATGAATCACAACATTCTCACATCCCTCCTGGGAGTCTAGTGATAAAGCGTGAAGTGTAAAAAAGTTTGATTGTGTCACTGTTGGGTATGGAACTTCACAAGTACACAAGTACAATACTGGTATTTGTTACTGTTAGTTATTTACTTATTATTTTTAGTAATTCTAAAGTAACTGCATTTAGAATAAAGTGACATGCACACTGGTTGCAGTGAAGTGGAAAAAATATATATAAATATATGATCACCAAACTTTATTACCTTTACACGAGTAACGTGTACAGTACCGTGTAAGTGATGTATTTCTGATTAATTTGTACATTTTCATTTGTACACATGCAACAGCTACTGGCTCCTTTGACTGAATATAAACAAGCTTATAACTAAATACACTATTAGGGTATTGTTTCAGATAAGCACAAGCATTATGGTCACATGTCTCATGAGCATTATCTGTAATGCCAGTTACAAGCAATTTCTAGCTAAACATGCAATTTACCCACATGGTCACATAAGCTGTAACCCCACGTAGTGCCGTTGGTAAGAAATTTGGGGGACTCTGCACAAAACATTTAAGAGCCCTGCTGCAGGTCTAGTGGTAAAGGTGTAGTTACTGAATTTCTGAGCATCACAGTATGGTCACGTGGCCTGAGGGGAGGTCCTTCGCCTGTGTAGTAGTTACACCTGCTGCCTTTGGAGGTTCATAACCCACATGCTGCTGTTGTACCCTTGAGCAAGGTCCTTACCCTAAAATACTCTAGTAAAAATTTCCCAGCTGCACATGTGGCTAAATAATTATAAGTAGCTTAATACTATAAGTTGCTTTAGGAGAAAAGTGTCAGATAAATAAGTAAATATGAATGATTAAAAACATATGGAGCTCTTCCAGTCTCCATTTAACCAAACTTTTCACAGTCGGTTCCTTCTATGTACATTTCAGCAGTTTACCTCCTCACTAAAGAGTACTCCATTCCACAACATCACCCTGGGTACCTGCCTGTATATCACACCACTTCCCTGTGCTTTTTTAAAAAGTCTAAAGGCATAATCACTGCATTAATCTTGCATAAGATCCTGCACTACCTCTGAGGGGTGAGTGTGCGTTGCTCTGTAGCTTTGCTTGTGTCTCTGCATCTGTCATCTGTGTGGGACTGCTCTCCATCTCACTGCAGGCCTCCACCGCAGCCTCAGGCTCATCTAGATCAATCCCCAAGACTGAGCCCACCTCCTGGCGTGGGGCTGGTGTCTCAATCCCCTTTTCTTCATCTGTCCAGTTATCTGAAGATTCTTGAGGTAGAGGTATGAGAGGAGGAGGCAGGGAGGTTGAGGAGGAGAGAACAGTGGCATCTAATGGCCTTCTTACTTCCCCACCCTGAAAGTGGAAGAATACAGAGGGTGAAAGCAGATAGTGAAGGGATGATATTTAAGAATGCACTGACCACATGAGGTTAGCCCTCACCTATTAACATTTAGTGCCGAATACCTCCACAGATACAAGCATAACAGAAAGCTCTCTGTTTCAGAAGGAACAACACATCTTTCAGGAAATAATTGAGAACAAGTTTTAGCTTCTTGATTCAGTAAAAAGTCAGGAGAGTGCAAAAAAGACTCTACTCACTGCTACTGCAAAGCAGTTTAACGCTGTGATAGAGACCACCCTTTCTGCTTAAAACAGTTGCTTTTGTGATTCTGTAGCATCGTGTGGGTGGAATGGTAGGCGGTATCATGAGGCTCTTTATATTAGATTAGTTATTACTGTGATATGAGTGCTCGTGTGTCCAGATATGTGCGTCTGATGAAAATTCTGCTTTTCATGTGGCAGGCATGGCCATGGTTTAGCATGACATGGTATGTTGTGGCCTGTGACATCTGTGTGTAGTGATGTGGTGTGAGAGGACAGCGCAGCCTCACCCTGAAGAAGTCCTTGAGCTGCGGGCTGTTATACAGGGCAGGAATGCTGGTGGTGAAGACAAGCATGGTTTCCGCTGCCTTTCTCCTCTCTTCAATCACTGCTTCATGAAACCGTCCTGAAATTAGGGGACGAGTCAGTATAAAAGTATTTACAGCATTATGCCACCAGTGCTAGTTCATTTACTTCTACATTTACATTTATTTCATACCCTGCTATACAGACTGTCCTTGACTTAAGATGTACTCGACATACAATGGAGTCACACTTAAAATGACCAACAGTAATAAATAAATAATTAAAAATTAAAATAGAAGAAAACTGAGAAAAAAAACTTTAATGATTTCCAGAGATTCTGGTAAGCAAATGAGCATCTTATAGTTAACACATGAATACGTGAACATCTTGTAATGTACAATATACAGTATACGTACAATGTTGTAGTCCTATACGTACGCACAACTGTAGTATCTGCCAACTTAGCACAAGTCTGCCTGCACAGTATGGATGTGTAACATAAAATGTAATGATTGCATAAAGTGAACATGAGACCATGTGCTACCACAAAATGACAGCACCCCACCCACACTCAGCCAGTAATCATCTGCTTGCATCTCACAGTATTAGTTGTTCTCAACAGCATTAAACATCTTGCCATAACCGCCACTGTATCCTTCATAGCAATTGCTTCTGCCTGTTGCTGACATAACTGCAAGAGATCATATCACTTGTGCTTACTACATCTCTTTGTTGTACGGCACAGAATGCTGAGGTAATTAAAAATGTTATGAAGACACTGTACTTTTTAAAAATAAACTTTGTTAAAGAATACAGTACTGAATTTATAATGGTTAAATAATTTAACATACTGTGGCCAGAAATAAAACAAAATAGGTTAAAAACATCAACAAATGTTTAAAAAGAAGTTACTATATGATGGACTACATACTTAGAAATAATCACTGTTATGAGTAGGATTCGATTTACAATTGACATGACTAACGACTGGGCCGTCGATCCCTAACCCGGTCATAAGTTGAGGACACTCTGTATGCTGTTCTGCAGATAGGTCAATTCTTCATAGTGACTATGTCTTCCTATTAAATGGTACATTTTAACTTGAAGCTGAAAGTTAAAAAAAAAGTGTGTCTTTATATTTTTGTTCTGAAATTATTCTTTTATTATAATTAATTATAGTGTTTTAAAGGTAATACTGTTCCAGTACACATCATTTACTGCACAGTACTGATTTTTTTTCTATAGCCATGACAAGACTCTCTAGTTGTCTCTTTCTGCTACTCCATTTATTCACTGTGCTATTCTCATGTATTCCCAGCATCCTAAAAATTAAGCATAATAACTGTTACCTAATACATAAGAAAATACTACAAATAGTGACAAAAAGTTATAAAACACAACAGTGACTAGAAAAAAATTAAATATTACTGATGCAGTGATTCTTGTGCTCCATGCATACCACACTGTCCACTGACAGAGCATCAGTTTGTTTTTTTTCTGTTGTTTGTGTCAGAAATGCAGGACACTAATGTTTCTCAAGGTTTTTAATGCTAAGTGTTCATTTATATAGTACAGCCCAACTTCTCTCTAGTTTCTCTGTTTGCACCTCTGTTCCACATTTAAGAAAAATGGTCCCACTAAATCTTATTTTAGCATGATTATATATGTTAATCATGATTTTATTAGGATTAAAATGTAGTAATATTATATAATTATAGTTTAGTATAATACTGTATAATTTTTTCATCCATATTAAAGCCTTATTTTGGGAACCATCTCTATACAGAGTACTTAAGGTAGAGATCACAAGAAGTCAAGTTGAAGCAGACTACTGGAGTCACAACAAAAAACCAGGGACTACTCAGGCACTGAGTCAAACTGACCAAAGACCTGGGCACGGGGGAAGGGGGGAAACTCCTCCTGTTTTCGGAAAAGGTTGCGATGTGTATAGGACAGCTCTCCATGCAGTTTCTTCAGTTCTGTGTACCTCTTCCACACCACCACCTGTGCAACCAAACAACACCAATACCACCAATCCCACAGCATTAGCTGGTGCAACATTCATGAGGAGGCCAGTTTGAACACCAGATCACAATGCTTTTTCTCATTTCATCTGAGTTTGTTAAAACACTGCAAATCTTCTAAACAAGATCATGGGTACACTCTATCCCTTGTTTGTTCACACAGGGGAAATAGAGCTTGTGCACCCTTAGTAAAGAGTTTTTGCAAGAGTTTGTTCTTTATAGGGAGTTAGTCTTAACATGTTTCACTTTGTCTTTCAGATAAAGTATTCAGCACAATTTATCTGGTATATGATCCTACACCATCACTGACAGCTTGACTTCAAATGACTTTACAGAATAAGAGTAAATAGGTTTTTAATGATTAAGAGCACAGCAAAAGAAAATGTCTAGTTCCCTGTTACTGACCTCTTTGACATCCTCGGGCCTCTTCTTTGAAACAAACTGTGAAGATGACGTGAGACCTGATGATTAGTTCTCCACAAACCGGTATACATGACACACGCATACACAGGACACATGAGTAAACCAACATGCACTGACAGAGACTAAGCAGTGTTATTGCTGTTGGTAAAGGGTGCCGGCGTGTCCAGGAACAATGAATCCTGCAAAACGAGAAGTCAGTGCAGCACAGTGGAGGGTTCAAATGCCTCAGTGCATGTTCTACACAGGCAATAAAATTAACCATCAGAACGGTTTTGACTACCAGTATTGGGCTAGGATTCGACAGTCCGTTAAAATTCCTTTAATTCCGGCTTGCTATCAAACTTACGTATTCAACTCATTCTGTAAAATATTCTAACAATGACAATACTCCACCACAGAGCCAGTATTTCGGGTTTACCGACGGACCCGTGCTGTGACTTTATATTCCGTGTATCCTTTCTCGTGGGTGCGTGGATCTGTCACAGAAAAAAACCGATGGTACTCCTCCTTCGCTTTCCGAGACATCCGTATGTATTTGAGGGGTCTCGGATGTCCGTCCTCCGTCAGCACGGCTCCGTCGCCCACAATGTTTAGGTTCGTATTACTGTAGTGCAGGAATACTTCCGTATTGCTGTGGTGCGCACGCGCAGGTTCGGACTGTGCCCCTCCCCTCACATAATCGAATAAGAAATTGCGTCTTTTTATGGCGCGAATGTAAGATGCCAGTGATACTAGTTTTTTGTTCTCCAACTGATTGACACAAATGATATTTTGTTAGAAATATCGGCCCAATGGCAGTGTGATGCCAAGTGATGGCAACTGTTTCAGAAGTATTACGTGAAGCCGCTGTATTGATTACGCGAAGAAATCGAGTAAAAAAGGCATCATACAACAGAGGACACAGATACACGAACAAGATTATGGCAACACAGCTTGTTTATCTTTTTCAGCAGTTCTGCGAAGCATCCCGAGATCTTTCTGCCTCATCAGGGTCAAGACCGAGGACAGACGCTCCCTCTTCTGCTCGGCTGTGCATTGGGATGTGGGTTCGAATGTGATTCAGTATGTGTAGAATTTGTATACTCCTCCCTTGTACTTGTGTTTCCCTCGTGTGTTCTGGTTTCTTTCCACAGTCCAAAGGGACATTAAAGTCTAAATGAGTCTAAATTGACCCTACTGTGTGTAAATGTATGTTACATTGCTCTCCAGTATAGATGGGTTAGTGCTTGTAGAGGGTTGAGTTCCTTATATCTAACACTGTAAATTGTTATTTAATTTTTAAAAAAATTAAATACAGCATTAGTTAATAATGATTGTATGTTGCTTTGGAGAAAAGCATCTGCAGAATGAATAAATACAGGAATTGGACTTCTTGTGGAGAAGTGTAGTGCTCTTTCTGGAGTGTACGGATGTACTATATAACATCTTTAATCTGATTTTGGGCAGCTGCAGGAAGCCAGTGCAGAAAGGCAGTGAGGAAGAGACACATGGGAACACTTTGGCAGTAGAATACAACTTGCATCACAGTGCTTTCTAAGAGGTGAAGAGGCTTGATGGCAGAGGCTGGAAGAGCAGACAGGAAGGTAGTACAGATGTCCAGGAACAATACATCATAGCCTAGGTCAGGAACAAGGTAGAGTATACTGTGAGATTGTATGTGAAATAGAGATCTTAGAAAATGCCTTGGATATTAATATCATAGCCAATGCAAACCAAATTATCAAAATGTCTCAGTGTGGTGTACCATCTTTCTCGCCCTGTCCTTGTGAGCTGGACTCCAGATCACTGTGACCCTACACTGGACAACCTGGTTATTGATAATGATTTAGTGAATGAAAATATAATATTAAATGGTATTAATATTCAAATTTTAAAAAAAATAATTTTTTCACCTGGGAACTATTTTTTCCATAAGACATAATGGAAATTTGATCCTGTCACAATGCAAAATCACCTAACAAGGTGGTTTTACAGAACAACTTCACCTTACTAAGGAGTCTTGGAGTGTATTTCTTGACACCACAAAATGAAGATTCATACCAACTCTGTTGTTGTTGTGTATTATTATTATTATTGTTATTAATAATAATAATAATAATAACAACAACAACAACAACAACAATAATAATAATAATAATAAACTTTTGAGATACACATCTCAAACACTGGTTTTTGCACCTAGCATTTTAAGTATCCTTGGACAAAGATACCAACTAGTGTGTTATTATGACTATTGCTATTATTATCTGCTCTCCAGATTATATTTCTTCATCTATATTTCATTAGAATAAGTAATGGACATATCTGTATTGTCTTCTGTAGATGTAATACAATATCTTGGTAATGTGTAAAACCATGGAAGTCATGACAAGTGAGGTGAGAGATTTTCATATGCAGTAGGTTTGAATGTAAATATAGGAAAATCCTCAGTGTTAGAGATGTTGCTGTCATAAACATTATTTTGTACTGTATGATTTTACCTGTGTTTGGCATGTGTACATTGGCTGTTAAGAACATCAGACTATAGGGGGCACTGTGTGTTTTTGGATGTGTTCTGTTCCTTAATGTGGCTGCTTATAAATCTAAGAACTGCTTTGCTCAGCAGTCAGATGTCTATTAACTTCACTAGGTGTTCTTACATCTTGCATAACTTGTCCTTTAAATGCAGTAAAACTTTATGGATGTCTAACCAAGAAAGGGTGAGGTCATCAAACAAGGAACAGATAAAAAAGAACTGCTGTACTAATATACAAGCTACAAGTGAGTCCAAAAAAATCAGCAGCTTTTAAGTTTTTTGATAGCGTGATATAACACAGTGTAAACTAGATACAGCCCATTCCAAGCCTCTAGGGCATGAGGCCCTGGTGGTTTCACTCAGCCTTGGCCTTCAGTTGTTTTAGAAGAAAAAAATTGGAAGAGATGTTGCCTTACATCATCTTAATGTGTAAATCTGCTGAACATTGAAGAAGATTGTGGTAAGGTTTATACTAAACAGGTCCTCAAGGTATGAGCTATGCATCACATTTAAAGAAAATGAGAGACAGAAAAATATTTTAGTTTTCTCTTTATTGATACCCTGAAATTGCAAACAAGGGTCATCCATCTTTTTTCACATACTGCTTGTCTGCTCAAGTTTCAGGTGATCCCCGGAATTGTACGGTGCAAGGTGGAGTACATCTTGGACATGAGTCCATCACAGGTTAATCTCTCTCACACCTGTGGCACCTGCTCCCAGGGCAGTTTAGAGTAACCAGTTTTACTAAACTAGTGGACATTGGAGTTCCCATAGGAAAACGGGAACAGCATGCAAACCACACAGATAGAGCTGGGGCCACATTTAAGGCATCAGCACTACCCTCCACTGCAATGCACTACCTTTAAAGCAGCAAAACAAAATAACACTAAAATTTTTAAATTATCTAAAATTATCTAAAGATACCATATGCTGTATGTATGCTGAATTCTGGCTTAACACAGTTTATCATAGCATAGCAGGACAAAAAGAGAAATATTCACTACATAAGGCAATCATTTTTATTATAATTATTTGTATTATTATTATTAGCATTATTTCAACTGTAATGACAATTCTCATTGCTCAAACCTGAGTCGAGAAGGTCCAAATTAGGTGGTGAAGGAATGAATACCATAATCTTGCTTTTAGGAAGTCAGTGACTAAAATATACATCTATGATAAAAATTAATAAAGCAGGCATGCATTCCTGTACTCTGTATGGCTGCTAACAGTAGTGTTGTGTTCCATTATACCTAGCACTGTTTAAAATTCTGTGCACGAAACCAGAGGGCCAGTATTCTGAGTTCTGTCACGAAATGGAATGCAGTCATTGTTCTCCAGAGAGACAGCTTGGCGGCGGGAAATGAAGAACAAAGCCCACAACAAACAGGCTGCTCTTTGTCTACTTGCTGCCTTGGGGGACTGAAAGAGGCAAATGCTGCTGGGGGCACATTTGGTCAGAGAGATGGAGCTAAAAGAGAGGTGGTGAGAGGGAGAGAAACTGAGGTGCTCACATTGCAGTTAAAAAGGTAACAGCTTTGGAAGGGTTAAGGTAATAGATAAACTAGAGGCAATGTGAACCTAGTGCATAATACTGCAGCAGGGGGTTAGAGACAGAGCTCATGTCCCTTTGGATCAGACATTCCACTGTAAATCAATAAAAGGGAATCAAATTAATTTATCCTGGTGAAAAAAGGAGAGTCAGAAACTGTGACATGATACAAGAGTCAAAATTGAAGAGTGAGATGTCCTCAAAGCAGCCTGTCAGGATTCTGGTGTTTGCCTGCTTTCAGCAAACTGCTTCTTATTCTCTTCTTTCATTGAACACATTTTACTGCAGCTCAATGCTGCTCTGAGAAAACTGTAAAATGTAGTAAACAAGCTGCTGTACAGAAAACAAAAAAATACTTTCTTCTGGACCATGGTGTATAATACAGTACCGGCAAGATTGCGTAAAGGGTAATTGCACTAATTTTGCTCCAGAGAATGCGGAAGTAAGATTGTCCTGTGAACTGAAGGTTACAGGACCACCACACCTTGCTGATATATTCATGTGCTTTACACAAACCTATGCTGAAAAATCAGTGACATTTTCCCCCTTTGGTCTATCCTGAGGTGTAGCTGAGAGTTACAGTTCTGGCAGCTCTGCCAATGAACACCTGAAAAAGAAATAGGAATTAGATCAATGAACATAGACAAAAAATATGAATTAGATGTATGTAACCCTTGAACAAGGTGATCCTCAAAGACAATTTGTTTGTACTAATAACAATGCTGTACCATGTAAAACCAACAGTGTTTCAGACTAGTTCATTCCAGTTCTGTCCTGTTGATCTTGAAGTTTTTGGAATGAGTTCAGAGAATAAGTTCAAACAATACATGGGGCCCTCTGTAACCCCTGCTGTATCCTGCATAACCCAGTGCCCCCTGCAGTGCTGCTCAGAAAATAAGCAATGTTCTGCAGATTTTTCCTTTTGCCTCCAGCTGTTATTGTTCACTTTCAGAGGAACAAGAGTCAGCAGCATTTTTACTTCCTGGAACAGAAATACTGGATACAGTGGAGGAGCAAAGGAGCTGTGATTCAGTGATATACAAGGTATAATAGCACAACTACTGTGTGTCAGCATACATCTGTAACCAGCACAGAGTCTGTTTACAGTAAATCGGAATCAAACAAGCTGACTGCTTTAATTCCACCACTGCTTCTTGGGTTTCATTTCACGACAGTAATTTAAAGATAAACAGATCTCAAAATGACCAACAAGTTTTAATCTCGTTTTGAGAACATTGCATAAGTATCCATGAATGTTTTGGTACCCTGGGTCCTCCCTTTAAGGAAAGCCAATGTAATTAGCGTGGTCTGCTCTGTTTACATGAAACTGGACACGTCTACACGCCTCCCTGTTTAGGACAGTGAGAGGGAACTAAACAGACTGTGTTCCCACACTGTTGCTTAATATGATTACAACATGGTTCTGGGAGTTAATTTGTCTCAGAAACCATAGCTATTGTTAGTATATTTGTTTCACTTCATGCATGAAATCAAGTTTTAGCTACATTCTTCGCTGTAATAAAACCATCTTCTCATTGGAATCAAGTTGCATGATACAAAACATTATGAGGTTTGTTTATGATTTATTTGTAGCAGCTATCGAAATAAGAGCGGGATCATTTGAATTAAACAGCCTGTAAACGTTTCTAAAACGAGAAGTTCTTGATGGGAAGTATTTCAAAATGTGTGTATGTATTTGAAATCTAAGCAAATAAAGTTTCCATTTCAAACAGACAGTTAATGTGTGGCTCTGGGGCAATTTTCTCCAACACAAAACTCACCTCCATATTTCAATATAATGGTCATAAGAGACAAAAGCAAACAATAAGATGAATACGGTGAAAATTCTTTCAAATTTGGATGTTTGCAAATATATGCAATAAAATACATGTGTATATATTAATTTATCATATGTAGGTGCCACACAGCGCCTGGTCGGTGTGTGATGGATCCCCGCTCAGTCCGTGTGGAGTTTGTATTATCTCTATACCTCCACGTTTTCAATGAACTGGTGACTCTGAATTGCCTGTAACGTGTGTGCGTGTTTCATTGTTCTGCTATCTGTAGTGTGGTGACGACCGGGTGACTTTGAGGTGAATACCGTATTGTATTTAGCCTTACAAGTCACCCGTTTGCTCGCAGCGTCGCGTTACCTCAACACCACTCTTGTACGTTTTAGTATCGAAACTCTGTACAAGTGTGACTTTCGCGAAAACGTCTTAATGCAAAGACTCGACCCGCATGTAACCCCTGTTCTCGGCAAGATGATTTTTTTCTTATTTCTCTTTCAGAACTTGGTTGTTTCACTTGTTTGTGACATTCCTGTTTATACCTCTGAACGGTGGAGGGAGGGAGAGAGAAACTACAACAGCGGGCGAGGATCTACTTAAGGTGGACTTGTTACCATTCGTTGAAGTGTCATCCAGCTTGTGTGAGCGTCACGTGTGGCCACCTTAAGCACCCTTAGATAAACTGGCCTCATAAGCGTCGCGAGCTCGTAGACCCCGGGAGATCCCTTCGCGCGCACCCGAGTGTCGTGGACGAGTCACGCGTGATCATTTCACAGGTAACTCGCAATATATTTGTTGTTTTAAATAAAAGTAACAAAGTCCATTAATAAACCCGTGAAAAAAGATAATCAGACTATTATCAGTGGGTGTACTACTGAACTTGATCATGGAAACTGTGCTATCATGAATTACTAAAAGGTCGCGAAAATACTTTAATGCAACTATAACTATTAAAACGATTTTGTGAGCTCTTTATTTAGTGACCCGTTCCTTGGCGTATATAGTAGGCATAACCCTTCGCTGTATTTCATTTTAACTCGGGGACTCGATTCGTTCTTCCGCGCTGTCAGATATCGCTCTTTCCACGTGTGTACCCCAGCCGCACGACGACTTGACCAAGACAAACTTCGGCTGGAAAAATTTTAAAATCTAATGGTAATTATTAGCCATTAAGAATTTTTCAGTTATTAGCTTTTCGTTTTATTTTTGACAGTTTTTATGCGTCACTAAACTCCGATTGGCGCTGTTAGGAAAACTGGAATAAACCGGTATTATGTTCACCTCGAGACTCATGAGTGACACGTCAGGGCCACGCGCTCGGCGCTTTTCCTGAATCTGTCAAAAGATTAAACTGTCTAGTCAGCGAAGTTATCTGTTTTCGTAACGTCACACGACCCAACCTGTATTGAAATAAACACATTTTACGAACTTTTAGGCATTTTGATGACTCGGCAGGTGATGCAATAATGGTCGCACTTTGCGCGAGAGAGATCTGATGACCCACGTCAGGGGTGGCATCAAACTGGTAGTGGTGCTTTTTGCCATTTCTCCAATTTTTTCTTAACAATTACTTAAATATTCTAACTTGAATATCCTATAAAATTAGAAACTGAATAAAATATTAAGGCATGTACGGGGTCCAGTTTTAGTTTTACTCTTTTTTTAAACAAACAAAATTGTACATAATTATACAGCTTGATTTGAACACTAATTTTTCTGCAGTTCTGTCTACCCTTCTTCTGGAGAACTACTGTCTCCCACTAGGACTTTTGACCTATATGTGCTACTCCTTCTCTTCAGATAGTTAAAATCACTACAGTCAAAAATGAATAAGGATGCAGAAGTGGACATGAAGGAGGTGGAACTTAATGAGTTGGACCTGGAAAAGCAGCTGATGACAGGTGGCGGGGCGGGCAATTCGCTGCTCGGCACAGAGAAGAATGGCTGTGTCAAGGTGAAGGTGCCTGAGGAATCTGATGTAAAGTTTACAGGCCTTTCCAAGGAGGAGCTCATGAAGGTCGCAGGAACACCAGGGTACAGCGTGGACTCTTACCCATTATCTTGTTCTGATTGCACAACTGTCAAAGTAGAGTGTTTCATGACAGTCTTTATGTGAAGGCTTTATGATGTCTGCATCTTTTGCTATCTAATGTTTTATGTCTGTCTTCTGTCTGTCCCTCTCAGGTGGGTCAGAACACGCTGGATCCTGTTGGTTCTGTTCTGGCTTGGCTGGGTTGGGATGCTGGCTGGGGCCATTGTTATCATTGTCCAGGCTCCGAGGTGCAAACCCCTCCCTGAGATGAACTGGTGGAATAATGGTCCTCTGTACCAGATATGGGATGTAAATGCATTTGTTGAAATGGATGGCCTGAAAGGTGAGGAAAGTGTTACACTCTGAAGCGCAAGGTGCAAGTGGACAGTGGCTGGTGGGCTGTAAAGAGCACACAGCTTAAACTGAGAGGGAATAAAGGGCACAGAGTCATGTTTCAGTCATGCTGTGCAGTGCAGGCAAGGATAGCGTCTTGTGCTTGTCTTGTGACTGCTTTTTTCTATGGAAGGCTGCCTGTGGAGCCAAAACTGTGCACTTCAGAGTTTCTTAATCTTTTCTGGACAGCAGACTAGTTTGTTTACTTACTTATTTGATTGATTTAGACAGTGTTATTTTCAAAGCTATTGCATTACCTGGATCCCTGAAGTCCTATCATAAATCCCCAAGGGGTCCACAGGCCTCTTGTCAACAGATATCTGCTTTCAAGTTGATAGGAAAACAAGTGAGCTATCATACTGTATATGTGAAGGATAAAATGCAATATACATCATAGTGTAAATGTATATTTTCATGTGCTCTCCACAGTTTTTTGGGAAATCATGATATGATAGCACGAATTTTTAAATATCCTACCCCAGGACTAGTGGAGAAAATAGACAGCCTGAATCAGCTGAAGGTGAAGGGCTTGGTAGTGGGACCTCTCCACAGAGTCACGCAGGACAGTCTGCCCACGCTGAACTTCATGGAAGTCAACGCAGATATCGGGAGCAATGAAGAGTTAAAGAACCTGCTGGATAAGGCTCACAAGAAAGGTGAGGACCTGGAGGTTTTTCTCTTGCAATGACATCCCTTGAAACTAATTCCAGATGCTTGTGGCTTTCCTTACTCTGTGATCTTAACGTGTGCCACTGCCTGGATCGGCCTTGACCAATGTAGTTTACTTTGTCTGTCCACCCCAGGCATTTCGGTGGTCTTGGACATGACCCCTAACTTTCAGGGACAGAACCTCTGGTTTGGTAAAGAAGAAATAAACGAATTTGTTGATAAACTTAAGGTAAGAAAGCCTAGAAAGTAAAATAGGGAAGAACCATGTTCTATGGCCTGCAATTGATTTTCCTGGGAGAAATGTCATGTCATGGTCAATGGCAAGAAAGCTAATATTTGAACTTGCATTATCAACTGACCTCTCACTCTCCTTGGCCATATTCACCATAGGATGCCATGTCTTACTGGATGAGTGTTGGAGTGGATGGATTTCAGTTCGCTGGCATTGATGAAGTAGTCAAGTTTGCTCCAAGCAAATGGGCCAGCCTGAGAGAGATCGTTCAGGCGAACAGAACTGAAGGCACAAAGAAAAGGTACAAAATCCTTGCTTTCAATTCACTGAGCAGCACTTGTACATAAACTACACAGAAACTCAGGCTTTTGCTGGTCACCAGCTCCCTGACGCCCTTTAGTGGCAGTTTGGATTATTTTTTTTTGTCTCCTTAATCACTGATTGGGAGACAGCCGTTATGATTTAACATATAATATAAATGCAAAGAGGCAAGTCCTGGAAGAGCCTCACAGCGCCTGTACCCTTATGAAGACAGAAACCTGACCCCAAAGCAGAGTAGAAGAAAGTTGTTGGTCTAGAGCAAAAACTAAGAAGGACACCAATTAGATGAAAATTCAGACAAGATGTGTGAGGGTAGGGTGTGCAGCCATCAAAGGAGACTGCAGATGCTTTAGAGGGAGGCTGCTGCACCATGTGTTAGGTACTATTTGGAGTCAGGGGATGGCAAAGATGCAGGGGGGGCCTCAAGATGTCTGGAGATCATAAAAGGTGAGCATTAGGTTCAGCATAGACCACTAGACTGGGGACAGACTGGGGTCTGATCTGCCCTGGTTGGGTCACCGAGTGCCTAGACTTAAAAATCCCAGTGACCCCTGTTATATCACTGTGCATCACTTAGTGTGTGCAATAAACTGTAGCTACTGGAATGAAGGGTGAAGCCTTGTAATTGGAGTACATTTTTGACACTTGATATTTCTTTTGCCTTCTTCTGCTGCAGAGTTCTAATTGGTGTGACTAAGACGATCGTTGCCCCAGAAGTGTCTAAGCTTTTTAATGACTCCGGAGTGGACCTGCTTCTCTCCGAGGTTTTGAAGCCAAATGACACTGCCACCCAGAAAGGGAAGATCATTGAGGACCTTTACTTATCCCAGAACCAGACGAGCCTGGCTTGGAGTGTGGGTGTGAGCACCAAGAACCACTTGGCCACGCTTGTCAGCTCAAAGCTAGTCAAACTCTACCAGCTGCTCCTCTTCTCTTTGCCAGGCACACCTGTCTTCAGTTATGGGGACGAAATTGGTCTGGAGAAGCAGGTGAGTTATTCCTGAGGCAACAGTTAAGGGATTTGACTCTTACATCTGACCTCTAACCAGTGTTAGCCACATTATCCATATTGTTGGTATGCTGATTCTTGTTCCATATGGAATAAGAACCTTATGGCTGCAGTAGACACTGTAATGGAGTGGGCTGTAAATCACCAAGTCCATTTTTAATAAAATACAGTTGTCTTAAGTTAGTAACTGTTGTAACAGGGGATGTATACATGTGCCTGTTTCCCAACAGAATGGCACACTCAGCCCCAAAATGCTTTGGGGCTTTTCAGAAGGTGAAGAGGAGAAGAATGAGACTTTGAAGGTGCGTTTGTGCATGTGCACGTGTGCGTATTGGTGTGTTTCTCCCCTTTATTTCCTTGCGTAAACAGTCTTTTCAATTGCCTCCTCTCTGCTACAGGTGGAAGGTGAGCGACAACGGTCCTATCGCTCCTTCTTTAAGACCCTTAGTGACTTGAGGGGGAAAGAGCGCTCTCTCCAGCATGGAGATTTCCAGCTGCTCCAGAACAAAACTTCCTCACTAGCCTTTCTGCGCCAGTGGGACCAGAGCGATCGCTACCTTGTGGCGCTCAACTGGGGGGCAGAGCCTGTCAGTCTTTCTCTGTCCTACGAAGGCCTCCCAGCGCAGGCCACTGTGGTGCTGAGCACTGACCCTGCCAAGTATCCCCTGGAGGCGACTGTGGATCTGCAGCAGCTAGAGCTGGAGCTGGGGCAGGCAGTGTTACTGCGATTCCCATACAGCACATAGAGATGCTGCCTCATGTTAGTCAACCCTGAGATGCTATTAACAACAAGAGGTTAACAGCGCTGACTAGTAGACATCTTTAATTATTCAAGTCTTGGAATGGTGATTTTGCAGTAAAAAAAAACAGAATTGATAAGATCTTTTTTGTGTAGACACACTTTGACCTTTACTTTGGCTACAAGCACACTGATACCAGACATTCCAGAAGGTGAAAAAGTATGACATTTTTACCAAAATGTGATTTTTAACAAAAAATTGACAAAATTTGTCTTATGGATTTTCTGATTGAGATTCAAAATGCCAATTGTGTTATGGTTATTAACTGTAGAAAACAACAATGGAGAATATAAAATTGAAATTGAAAAAGTGATTATTTCTGTAATGTGTCTTATGTGTGAGGTCCCTCTTTATTAGTAATACTTTAAAAAGAATATTTGCTGAAGTGACGTTGTGACAAATGAGTGTGCAAAATAAAGAGGATTATAGTGCTAGTTAATTTATAAACCCAGGGAACCTAATTTTAACCTAAGATTTTAAAACACTTGCTGTACATGTATTGTCCTGAGCCACATTAATTAGTCATATACTGTATTGTTGAATACAAGTCATCTATACACTGAGGTGTTATGGATGAAGGGGACTCTTGGTGAACCTGAGTCAGGTTCCCATCTTTCAGAGCAACTGAACAGTAGCGTCTGATGGACTGAACAATATGTGTGTCCAGCTTACACTGAATTTTACACGTTACACTGAAATGTTTGAAAGAACAGAACAGTATAGGGAAGTGTACACAGTCATAAGTGCTCATCACCCTGTAGGAACCAACAGTTTTAAAGTTTAGTATATTTCTGTGTATTTTTGCCTATAAACCCC
This sequence comes from Arapaima gigas, assembly GCA_900497675.1. Lineage (NCBI taxonomy): Eukaryota > Metazoa > Chordata > Actinopteri > Osteoglossiformes > Osteoglossidae > Arapaima > Arapaima gigas. The sequence goes on along the minus strand of UFQX01000167.1, from coordinate 594,750 downwards.
CTAAATTAGTGGTATCTTTCGATCTGGCCAATTTGGCATTTAAATAAATGGACCCACTGTGATGGAATGGCATCCTGTCTGGGGGAAGTTTCACAGCCCAGTGCCTAATGCTTCCAGGATAGGCTCTGGACCCCAGCGACCCTGCTCAGGATTAAGCGGTTAATGATGGATGGTTAAATTAACTGAACTTTCATCTCATCACTTATATTGATTTTATAAGTTCCTTCAAAACCTCATTTGCAGGCGTGCACAAAAAGGCTGATACTGCTCCAGTTGAACTTAATATTAAGTAAAGATGGCGAATGAGGTCGCAGTGATTTTCTTTGTTCCTCGGCTCCCAGTTGCGAGGTTGAACTGGACACTCCTTGCACAGATCAGCCATGATTTAGGCCTGGTTCCTTGCAGAGCTGCACACCTGCAGAGATCGGACTGAGGAAGCGCACAGTTGCTCAGCACTCGTACGCTCGGTAAGCAGAAACGGCACAGGGTCGCTGTGCACAGCCAAGGGCGCATTTCTCTACGATCCTTTTCTCATTTGCCACTTGTGGTACCACCATTGAACAGAGGGAGGCGCCCTGCACAAAGACGCCTTTAAAAATGATCTCTACAGCGCAATTCTGTCTGTTCTTTCACTGAATTACTGATCAATTTCTACAGTTAACTCGGATATTGATTGAAACAGAACACTTTCCTGTAAATTAGAAAAAAATTGAGCTACAACAAGGATGTCAGTCTCGGCATTTACGTACCAGTTCTATGCTGGTTTTCATAGCAATCACATTCCCTTAAATCAATTTGTGAAATGTATGACAACATTTTACTGATCAGAAATGCAACACTACAGTGGTTTCTGAAAACATATTGCAAAGTAATATTTCTAACACCAAAACTGACTGACGTCTGTGGAACACATTTTAACTCATTGTGGTGCTGAGCGCTAGCAATTGCATTTCATGGTGCTCCATGCGATTCCCTAAGTCAGCCCGACATTCTTATTATATTTATTATGTATTATATTAAACTTGAAATGACAATGTATACCTATATTGTAATATCAGATTACAGTCATTCAGACATTTTTAAAGTAAGTGAAAATACTGTAAACATGCACTTATAAAAAACAAAAAACTTGTTGCATGAAACAAAAATTTGTGTTAAGATGTTTGTAATTTTTTAATGAATTTTTCATTAAGCATTTTGAAACACTGTAAAAATAGTTGAAATTATTTTTATACTTATTAGACTAACTTCTTCAAGCTATTAATTTTGTATTAATACTCATTTGACTAGTTCAAAATTAATTTAAAAAAGTAGAACTTTTTATATCACATAAGTATGTCGTACTATCTTTAGGCCAGATTTGAAGGTTGTTAAGAGGTAATTTATTAAATACTTTAAAATTTGTGGGATCTGACCAAATACCATTATGGCCAAGAATAACTAAAAATAACTTGTAATATTAATATTCTGCTCTATCAGTTCTCCCTGAAGTATACATAGTTTTACTTATTTGTAAATATATTCAGCGAAAATACATCAAACATTTAAAGACATATCTATAAAATAGCAGAGTGGTAGCAAAACCTTAGATACTATACACAGGAGAACTCTGAACAAAATGGTTTTATTTCTTAGTTTTGGAGATATTTATAAAACGTATAAATAACTTTCAAGGGTGATTAAGAGTATCCTTGTATTTCAGCTGGTCTGAGATGCCTGGAGAGATTAAAAATTCACACAACTGATTCTCAGCTCCCAATGCTTATGTTTGTTTAATTTCATTGATATATAAAAAAATCAAATTACACATCAGATATGTGAAATATCTGTTCCATCTCTTAGGAACATAGCTTACTCCCTTCAGCTGTTCTTCTGGAAGCCATGAACATGAAACCTCCTTACGGAGTTTTCTTTTTAGCACACTTTTGAATGCCATTTCTTTTTTCTCTTTCAAATAGGGGCTTTTGTTTCATTCTCATCATTGCATCATTTGCTGCTCCTGTTACATATGGGACCCTCAGTCGTAAAGTGTTAAGATTACAGAATCAGAAAAGATCCCCAGAATAAAATCACATTCAAAATGCATTGGGCAGTTTCAAATTATCTAAGTTGTATATTTTCCTTTTCCACTTGCTTTTTCATAAAAAGAATCTATACAAAACTAATATGTTGAAAATGTTCAAAAATGCATTAACTGGTAATATTAGCAGCAATTGCAACATATTTTAGCGCATTTTGAAACATTTTGTAATGTTGCAATGTAGTCTTTGAACAGTAATTTATTGACAACTACAATTGACAAACAATACACCCCTCACGTAAAATATAATGTATTAGCTGTGTTACCTGGTGCTGTTTGGCTCAAAAAAGTAGAAGTGGTAGGAAGGAAAAAAGTAACAATAAATTATATAATCACCAAAGTGTTTTGTCATTAAAGTGGTTGCATTTAGTACACAACTGTTGTTATATTGTATTATTCTAGGATATCTTAAAAAGGCATCATATTATTGACAGGCAATGATAAAATGCTTATGAAACTACCAAAACATAAGATGAACGGGAATAGTTGTTTTATTCTTTACATTGAAAGGATCTTCATGTCCCTGTTTCTCTTTTCTTGTTTCCTCCTTATTAAATGACAAAATGTCCTGTCTTTTTTCATCTCGCTCTACTTTTCCCTCAGTAATTGAAAACCAAGCTGGAATATGAAGAAATAACTGTGTAAGTGAAGAGCTTTGCTAATGTAGATGTAACTGTTGACATTCACAGCATGTATAATGTGGTGTACTATGTCTGTAAGCGTGTGCATGGTTGGCCGGCTGCCACGTACCGTTAGCACTCTGGGCAGGAAGAGGAAGGCATGAAGCGATACAGGTGTGACTATGTATGTCACAATAAAGGCAGCTTTCTTTAAGTTAAGCCACTGCAGAACAAACACTCTTACCACTGCCTGCCTCCTGAACAAGGGAAACTGATTTTAATCTCTCTTTTAGGGGGAACTATTTAAAACTCGCCTCAACTCATGCTAATTTGGCCTATTTGCTCACACTCAGTAACAAAGCTTACGTGAACTTTCCCAGTGGCACATGTGGGTCGGTCCCGTTGTCACTCATTTCCTGTTCCTGCTGAAAGCCACTATTGGGGCTGACCAGATGTTCAACTACGGGATGATGACGTAAACACCAATGGCACAAAGCCATGTGTCTGAAGTGGTTAATATAAGTGTTTGTACTGTTAGTACTGAAAAGGGATGGTGTCCCATCAAGGCTGCAGCAGGGGTATTAAACACAGTAAACCCCTTACAAGTTGCATGCTTTCAATAAAACGCTACCTTTTACATTTAAGTCTCACAGTCACAGATGTATCCCAACCTATGCTGACAACTCAGAATATGATTACAATTTTTTTTATAACTAACAACATTACCAAGTGGCGATTGAATAAATGAATCAATGGATGATTTATTCAGGATAATAATTTACACTACAGCAAATCCTGTAATGACAAATTTAACCACGAATTTTTGTAAGCTATTTAGGAGTAAAGAAAACCAAGAGAATTTCCTTTCTTAAGGGCATGTATATACAGGACTGATTATGAAGTGCACTACTTTTGTAACAACACAACATGTTGAAATATTTGGACTCTATCTCGCAATAGGCAGTACAGTACATGGAAAAAAACAGCTAATCTTAAATTAAACTAAAATGGATAAGAAATTGAATAAAAATATTGAGATGCAGTTTTGCGATTGCCAGAATTCATGCAAGAGGAACATTACATCCAGAAAAGAAAAAAAGAGTGGGGTTTCTTCAAATGTAGTGTAACAATACCCAAACAAAAGCAATTTGTAAAGCGGTATTTGTACACCTAATTCAACAACAATAATGACATTTATATTGCTTTATTCTTTTCTGAATCTATTATCTAATATGTACTTTTAAATTTAAGCTACAGTATGTATAGTTAGTACGGGAGGTTGTAATAAATTTATGAATAATTTTATTACAATCATTCAACAATTCAAATGTGTTTTTAAATCTGCCTCTCAGAATTGTTCAGTCAGCTTTCGGACTTAAACTTGGCCTACAAAATCCTAAATGTAAATATGGTATGAATTATTAAACAGAAAGATTATAAAGAAGTTTGAATACAATATATGAAAGAAGGTGGTTAAATATTTATGCGGACTGATAAGGATGCAAACATGAGTGTTGTATTTATTTTCTTCATGCTTCATTGCCAGAGTGGCTTTGCAGCATTTCTGACATACAAACCTGACACCTGACAATTTATCTGTTTTATTTATGTCTCATTTTTACCAGGGACAGGTAAGGTCATAAGTGACTGCGAGCTCCTGATTTTCACTGACGTCTAATGAAATGCTGCTGGAGACGTAGGAAAAGCCAAGACAGCCTGATGATGCTGTGTTGCAGTTCACTGCCTCGTTTCCGTATTGCTTTGCTTATGTACATGTATAACACGAAATCCACAGCAAACAGCATCTGCACCCTGGGAATGTGCTCGGTCTCGTATTTTGTCAGTTGTTTGAGCTCAAGGTTTAACCTTTCACAAGAAATGAATCATGTAAGAGATAAAGAGAAGCTAACGGCAGCGTGTTTTGTCAGGCCATGAAGAGCTTTGTGCCCTTATGTTGTTCCGGGGATGAGGACTGAGCCCAGATACCAAGTGTCAAAGCACGTAACAAAGGAACTCTAAAGCAATTCACTTAAAAATGAGAAATGTGTATAATTGTACAGCTAAAAATTCAGATGTGAACCAAATTTTGCTGAAACTAAGGGAGGTTTCATGAAGTTAAGCTATTCAGAATGGGAATGGCCAAAGCTTTTTCACAGCTAAATTATAGACACAAAAAAGAAAAAAGTTTAAGCAGATAAAGAAGGATGTAGTAAATTATGAACAACTAAGAAAGAGCTTAACTTCTGTCCTCTGTTCTACAGTCTAACTGCCACCGTAGACAGATGTGTACAGGGGACTGCGGATATGGCGGTTGTCATATTTGTTGCGAAACTGTCGTTATAAGCATTGTAATAACTGCACAGTTACTTACTACTGCTTTGTTAACGTGTGTTTGTAGGGCCTTTGTTTGTGTGTGTGTGGAACGTCCAATGAGGCAGGGCCGGCCAGTAGGGCCCGCACCTACACATCGAGATCATGCGCTCGGCTTGGCTCGGCTCCGCTCGGCTCTTGGTGTCGCGCCGCTCTGTGCGTGGGGTTTCTGGTAAACGAAGCGCTCTCATCTTCTGCTATGACAGTTTGAGGGTGCGGAGGTGACAGCGCGTGTGGGCCAGTGCAGGGATGGGGGAGGGGAGTGAGCTACGGAGACTGCTTTCGGTATGACCGGGGTGCCACTCGTGGCCACAGCGCAACAGCCTTCGGAATGTACGTCGGACGCGTGCGGGCGGGCTGGCGGGAGCGCGAACAAGGACGGCGTGCGTACTGTAAATCACAACGGTGGGACTGCACGACATTTTGTCGGGTACAGGAACGAAAATGGTGCCACATTATATAAAAAAATCACATCCTGTAAGAGTGCATGATTGATTTGAACAGAGTGCTCAGTAGCAGGTTTGTGTGAAGAATGAGCCACATTTGTAAAAGGGCTGTAAAAGACTTAACGCACAGATAAAGGTCTCATGTAAAGGAAAGGGAGTAAAAGGAAGACAAAAACAGCCCCTGCTCGGCTTTACCCTGCGGCGAAGTGCCGCCCTCGCCGCCCGCTGCACAGTCATGCCAGTCTCTCGGTTTTACTGTGTCATTGAGCCTCGCAACGCCGCCGCGGCGAGACCTTCGTGGGGAAAGTCACTTCTTGACGGCACATCAGTTTTTTCACAGTCTCACCTTTTGTCCCATTTTTTGTGTACTGACATACGCTTTAAAATAATTTTCAGGTATCTCAAAAAGACTTTTTGATTTGTGCCTTTATAACCAAAAAACCTGCTTTCTTTAAAAACGTGTAAGAACTAATACAGCTATATATGCATATACTTTGTTACATGGGCAGGCACCAAAAAATGAGGCATTTTTTAAAAAGGCTGGTTTTGCCCTTAGCACTTTTGGGTTATGTTGTCACATCTCTAGCCCCATATGAAGTCAAGTCAATGTGACTCTCAGGTGTGATTTATCCCTTCCTGTCTTTGTGCTTCGGTCACCTTTAGTATGTTTTTTCATTGCCTTAGTCATATTCAGACATGAAACCCATAACGTAATGTAAAGTGTTATTTCATACTATTTTGTTTCAAGAATGTAATGTTTTCATATTGAAAAAGCAAAAAGAGAGGGGTGTGTACTGATAATGGTCATGAAGGAGATGTTGACCTGTGGTAGAACACAATTCTGTGTCTGAAACTACTTAAGAAACAAGAAGAGGTGAACGTAACTGATTTGTCAAAGTGAAAATACATGGCAAGATGTGGGTTGGAGCAATTTGGGTTTTTTTGTATCTGTGTGAAACACTTGTTTCCAGGATGAAATGCCTGTAAGAAGGTGTGTGAGGCTTTCTGGGTGTGTGCCTGACGGAGGGTCTGTTGGCCTGACACTCACATTCATTCTGACTCCACTCGCTGCAGCTCCCTCCTTGCCACCTCTACCTGTTCGGCCTGAGTGCTCTCTCACTTGTTCACACACACACACACACACACACACACACACACACACACACACACACACAAGCACAACAGCAGCAGAATGCTCTCTGACAACACAGTGTTTAACTAGTGACCTGGTCAACATTCTCAAGTTCATTGGTAAGTCTTCTTCACTGTCTTTCTAGGTGTGAAAAGTTATGACTTAGGATACAGTTTTACTTCCTGTAATGTTTTTTCTGGCTATTGGTGAATTGTCATTTAGTATTAGAATGATGTTAAGATGATCGAAGAAGCTGAACGTTATTTATTTTGTGTGACAGTTGTTTGAGCTTTCAGGTTTTGAAAGTTTTCTTTCGGAATGTATTTAGGCCTTATCAAACATTCTTCATAATTTCAAGAAAGCTTTTGGTTTGTTTTGTATTTCGTTATCATTTTCTTAGCTAGAATGGTTTATTCCTTTCAGTCATTTGATGCACTAGTTACATATATTTCTGTTTCTGCCTGTGTGTTCTTCTGTTTAATTCGAATGCCGCATCATATGTGCCTCAGGCCTTGCTCTGCTCACTCATGCTGAAATACATTCAATTCAATGGACTGAAATTATCTTTGAGGGAGTGACTTTTACCATGGTGCTCAAAACAAACTGACAAAAATTCAGCGATTTTGTTCCATAGCAAACTTCTACCAAATTTATGGCTATAGTTTTAGCATCTAGTGGAATTAGTGCTTTTAGATTAATTTTTACGCCCAGGGTTTGTTTTCTGCAAAATACAAGACAAGCTTCAAACATAATTCCTTTTCATTCCTCATCTCCATTGTTCCTGTCTTTATTTACTTTAATTTTACGTTGCTAAATTATAAATCGACGGCCAGTTATTTAACAGGTACTGAAATGTGAATCAAACATATGTAACTGTACAGCAGCGTAAGGCACTGTCCAACACAAACACAGGGCTGAGTTTATTAACTTACACAACTTGTGAACTATGGTGTTTAACAAGTAGTTTTGCTTAAGTTCACCTTTGCACGGTTTTTTTCTTTAATATATGCTGGTTGCATGTTCTTGCAGTTTGCTAGAGGTTATTTGGCACATTTGTCTGTCATGTTGGAATTTGCTTGATTTTAGACCGAAATGCCAAATGATGCCTGTTTTAATGGGGCATTGCTCAATTGATATGTGCATTAAAAAGTTATTTTTGATTTTCATTCCTTTGTTCACCCATATTTAGTGAAACTTGAAACACACAACATTAAGAGAAAAGTTGTTACATTTCTTGTGGCTGTACTGTCCTTTTTTGTATTACAGCAGCCATGTTTGGTACCACTGCTAATGCTAACTAAAATCTTCAAGCATATGTTATAATTTTGAATTTAGAATGTTCTGATTTAAAATGTTTAGTGTTAGAATAGCCTGCCCGGAACATTATAAGTACCAACCCTTCCATCTCAAACTCATTCTAAATTAGCAACACTGGTGTTTCACAGTCCTTGTGTTTTAATTTACTCATATTAACGATATTCACTATACTGGTGACAGCGTGAATATAAATGGTGCCAAATATTTTGTGGATGTATTAATTGCATCTCTTTTGCTTGATTTTAGACCTAAATGCAAAATGATGCCTGTTTTAATGGGGCACGGCTCGATTAATATGTGCATTAAAAAGTTATTTTTGATTTTCATTCCGCCATTCACCCATATTTAGTGAAAATGATATTGAATAGAAAATGTATGTTAAAGTCACTACAAGCTGAACCTGTTCTCAGAAGGACATACTATAAATGCAGTCATTTTCTCTCATACAAGTATCATGCTTATTCTGTCCACATCACTCTGGTGTTATGCTATTTAAATGGCCTGCTGCTGTCCCACTAGTGTTTAGTGACGCAGCAAATACATAACTCATGTACATACAATAGTGGGGCAGAGTATGTTTCTTGGGTGACATGAGGTATAGCGTATATTATCAAGAATGAAACAGTAGTAGTAATGATAAAATAGACATTTTGAAGAACACTGCTCTTACCTAATACATGGGAATCCATTTTGAAAATTGCTGAGTAACAAATGTAGAAGGGCAGCATATAACGTGCTAGTTAGAGATGTCGTCTTGCAATCAAAGGAACCTTGGTTAGTATCCCACCTCCTGCTGTAGCACTTTTCTGCAAGGTACTGACCCTGAATTGCTCTACCCGACTGTGTCACTGGGCACACAGCTGTAAGTAGCGTAGTGTACAAACCTAATTTTTTAAGCTGCCCTGGAGAAAGGCATCTACAAAACAATTAAATAATAATTATAATGTACCCTCTGCTCTGTAGCAATTGCTGTCCTCGCTAGTATCATTTATGACTTTGGCTGGTTGGACTGCCTTTGTCTGACTGGAATAAATCACTTAAGCCAAATGGTGGGATAAGTAATGTCTACTCACTAGTAATAAAATGGTTTATATCAGTTATCTAGCAACATTACATGTAACAGGATGTGAAATAATACTGTGTCCAGCACCATGTTGCAGTTTGAAATATTTAATATTACATGCTTGTTATAGTATAGTACTGCATAGTATCGCTGTTTCATTTACAGCATGAAATGTAACAAACATTACAGTTTTAAATTTTGTTAAGCATTCATAAGTAAATTCCATTGGTGTCTAGCTGTAATAATTCATTTTTTTTAATTATGAAAAATTAAATTCAAGGTCAATTTGACAAAATAGTATTGCAATGAAGGAAAAAATTAATACAGAACACAATATATACAAATCAATAACATACTGTTAACGTCTGTTAAACACAAAAAGGGATGCAGAGCAAAGTGCAGATGGTAAAATGGCCAATTAGAAATTCAACTGAAATGAGTTACAAATGGCCCGGAAAAGCAAACTTGAGTTGAGATGGACTAAATCTCTCTGTGTAAATCCTAACCCTTTTTTCAAGGTTCCTTTAAGCACCAGGCCAAGTGATATAGAATGATTTCCTGATCTATGGTGTGTATACATCTGCAGCCATTTATAAGTCTGCAAAACACTGGTTTGCCCAGGAGCTATTAACCATTACATGTTTTCATGACTTACTCAAAGATACTTTTAAGGATTCTTCAAGGCTTGGAGATCGTATATAACACCAAAGTAAAGCAAAAGAGTAAAACCAAAGTAACACCAAAGATCGTATGTAAAACCATATGACATTGTTATGCTCAGGGTCCAATGTTAAATCCCAATTTTTGACACAACAAATATGTTCACATGTCATTTATACATTTCAATTAAAAGTCTATAATGACTTTAATTCAATAAATTACAAATAAATTGAGTCCTCCAAAAATAAATTAATGTTGATAGCAAACAAAACATTTATTTATTGAAATATGCATGCTTTTTAAAAAAGCTAAATAACTTAAATATATTATTTAACCCTTGGGGACTATGCTTATGTGAATATTTTTCTCAAAATTGTTCCCACAAGGTTAGTAAAATGTACATAGGCATATGAAGACCTAAGCACGCATGCATGTCAACATATGAACACACTGAATCTGTCAAGTTTACCTGATACTAAATTAAAATTAATCAACACCCAGTTTTAATACTGATCGTAATGCAGGACTAAATTACAGTGCTTACAGTAAACGTCGTCCCAGATGATATAATCCCAATCATTTATCCATACTGTGATTTAATAGTATTTCTTATGTTTTAAGGAAGAAAATCAGGGGTTAACAGTGATTATTTGTCTATATCTATTAATTTTATAATCAGATATTAATCAGCTTAACTGACTTTTGCTTCATTCTATGTTTGCAAAGTGGACTTAACACGGAGACAGGTGAGCTGTCATACAAAGTGAAGTGAATGTAAATTAGATTGAAATCTCTTCTTTATAAGGTGGTTGTCCAGAGAAATTTTTTTCATTTGTGTCTTCTGAATTTTGCTTGACTTTCACTAAACCCACATTTCACTGTAGCAACTGACACGACAAATACAGAATTCACGCTATACATTCTTCACAATGAAATGAAAGATTTGAAATATGCAATCTGTTGAACCTAACATATTTTCGGCATATTAGCTTGTGAGGAATTTCTACAGAAGGTAACATTTCATACCGCATGCACTTTTGTAAATTATATATTGAATTAACAGCATTGCTTTGGAGAAGTGATAAATAAATGAAACTATCAATAAAAACTAAATAAACAGCTTTTTACACATTCTAGCATCTACAAGTGCTCACTGACAAGTTAAATGTACAAAGTAAAGCAGGATGTTTTTCCAGTATAATTTTATGTGTGTACATGATTGTAGAAAAGCATATATTTAAAATGTAATAGCAATATTTCCAGCTGAAACTTACTGGTGCAGAAGATGTTATGTTACATATTTAACCCTATCCTCTTGCTCTGTGACATGCTGAAAAAAGATCATTTTAGCCGACCAGCGCGATCTGTATTTATATAGTGAGCAGCAATTTAACTCACTGACTATAATAGTCCCACACTGTCAACAATGTAAATATGGAAAGAAGATGAGCTCCTCAGTGGGAGTATCATAATCATGGAACATGGTTCATTCATGGCCATTTTGAAAACTGTCAGGCTTTTGGTCCATGTCGTTCATGTACAAGTGAACAACAAATGATGAAAAGACTAAGTATTTGGTCAGCTAACTTTTTGCAACAAGCGATGAAAATCCTAATTTTAATAAATTCTGCTTTCATTCCCTGTTGACCACTGAGATGGGTTGGCCACTTCTAAGTGCAAGAAGGCACTGTGCCACCTGCTCCCTTGTGGGACTGTAGTGTAGAACCTGAGGATGATTGCCTGGGAATACAAATGTAAAAAAGCACTAAACATGCAGTTCATTTTAGCCAATCGTCTTCCTTAGCTGTCAAGTAAATGAAACAGGTGACAAACCTTACAACACAACTACTAAATTACCCACCATTCAGTTTCAGCTGATAGAAAAAAATGTTCAGGAACCAAACAAATATGAACTCTAATTTGGTACAAAAGATAAGAGCAGGAGGAGTACAACAGTGAGCAGCTCAGGATCAGAGTGTAGGCTGGACTTGTGGATCACCACGTTGATGTCATGTCAAGGGAGAGAAGGAAGATGCTTTGATCAGGTGATACCAATAGGAATGGTGCAATAACATCATTATGCTCTTTGTATAGTTCTTATTTAGTTTTGGCTCTCATTTATTTCTGAATTTTCTGTTTACAGCACTGCTTCATATTTCAGATGAATTTCCAGCCGACATTTTTATGTTTATTGCATGACAGTGTTTTGATAATGCCAGGAATATGCAGCATATTGATTGTACAGAAGACGGAGGAATGTGCTTTCAGGTTATGGACAGGAAACTTCATAATCATTCCTTTCAATATATGAAACATAAACCCAGGGAAGTAAAATCTCTGGGATTGATGTACCCTCAGCAGTGGCTACATTCTGATGGGAGATCTAGGCTGATCCAGAACTCTTCTTCAAATTTTTATGTACATTTACTATGTGTTGAGGTTTGTAAAAGGCTGCAGAATTTCTTTTTATGTCCTTTAAGACATCATATTTGACTCTTTTGCAGTTTTGAGCACAATTTATAATAAAAATTGAAATAAAATATTCAACAACTGTAGTAATTTCTAAGCTGCAATACTATTTTTTCTTATTTAGCTGCGAGTGAACCTTTCTCTGGCATCTCTAGATCAGGTGGAAAGGCCTCTGGACATCACAGACTGTAAGCCTAGGCCAGCAGGTACTCGTCACTGGTCCACGTGCATGCAACATAGCACACACACAACCGAGGCTTTGCATGAGGGCTGTATGGCAGGTCGCGTATGGGCCCATTTTTCTACACACCTGCGCAATTATATGATTTATTTCCATAATAAAATGATTTGTATGTTAGACAGGTGGGCACTTATGACTCCCTCTTTAGATCTCTGTATCCTTCTCATTAGGTGCCTTATAACTTTGGAAAGACTCGATCTACAAAACATTATATGATCGCTGTTTTTTTTCAGCATCATTCACCAGTTTTCCCACTGTTCTCCTCCCACATTTATTGGCATTGTAAAGTTTCTGGACAGTGACGTTGCTGTTGACAGCTTATTTTGCTGTACTGCTTAGTACAGTGAGAAATCCCCCGTACCCCACTTTCCACCATGCTCTCGTGCTCGACGCTGTGTATGGCTCTCCCCTTATCTCCTTCTCTGATGGCCCCTCCCCAGCCTTGTGGCAGGGTTGAGAGAGAGCAAGCGTTGGAGAGGGAAAGAAAAATACCCAGATTGTGCGGGTGCCTCCCCCTCCCCTGGCTTCAGGCTCCCATTCTTGTCGTTTGCCTGTTGAAATGACAGAAAACTAGAGAACAGTGTCCTCCTCCACACTTCTCTGCTCTCCTGCCCTTCTACGATACCTTCTGCCATTGGTCATCACCATATGTCGGTGCTCTCCATGCTGCTGCAAGTTCTGGGAGTGATAGTGTGTGGTACCTGCATATAGGGTACATTTGTACACTGTTGTGAGCACATTGAGATATTATTCACAGTCCACTACAAGTCCCCAGTTGCAGTGGTTACAGTCAATATGTGCCTGACTTAGGCTACATATGAAATCGGTAGTCATTACAGTCTATGCAAATTAAGAGGTTGCATTTGTCGTCTTGCAACTGCATCATCTGTCGAGTTGTGCTCATACTGTAACTACTGTACTCACTACACTAGTGACTTGTGCTACCTAACTGTCCACCCTGTGCTGTGGTGATCAAACCGATATGACCTCATGAACATGCACACACTCATACACACTTAGACAGGAACACAGATACATACAAACACAGTCAGAGACTTTAACTTAAGCCTGTATAAAAACTACTATACCTTGATGACTGCTACTTCCTATACTACTGTTTTGCAATTGCTCTGCTTTATTTTATCCCTTTTGAGCAATTTATGATATTCATTTATCATATTTTTAAAAAGTCAAAAAACGTTTTGAAGGTTTAAGGAATTTTGTATTTTGTCTGTAAAATATAATTGCTTTTTTTATTCACTATTATTAACAGCATAACTAATCCATTTTGTGTTGTATTTTGCACGTACAGTTTTCAAGGTCAGTTTATGCAGCCTTCTGCATAAAGGTGCTACACATCTAGAACACTAATGGATGTATTACTATATATACAACCAGGTTTATTGTCAAGTAACATTGTTTGTTAGGAACCTGGTTGCTTTTTAAATGAACATTTTCAGCAAAACAGACTTTAAATAACTTCCAAACATTTCAAGGCACATCTTGGTCATCTGGCGATATGCAGAGAGAGTAATGCTGTCTGGTGTTAGTGAAAATAATCAAAAGGCAGATTCAACTTAGTGTAGAAGTTCAATGACAAGCTTTGGTGCCAGATTCTTAGTTATATGCAGTGACTGAGAAAAAAGGATGGGATTGCATACTGACACTTTGTTTTGTACAAAGCCCTGTGTTTCAGTCAGTTGCTTACATTAAACTTATTAGAGAAGAAATTCTATGATGAAATATTGTAAATGTCATACATTTTTGAACATTACTCAAAGGTTTTTTCAACGTGTTTGAAACCTTAGGAGGTGTGATAGTTTTTTCAAGCTGTTTCCTACTATGATTATGATCTGGATGCAAAACTGTTCATGAAAAATTAGAATTACAGGTTGACTTAACCACAGAAGCCAGAAATCTGCCACAATCCAGTTCAAAGGAGAACATTTTTTAAAGTGCTTTTAAGCAGTTCTTCCTCACTCAGTAACCACCTGTTCAGGAGAGGGTTGCTGTTGTCCAGAACTGTCCTCAGTGGCACAGGCCAGTAAACAAGGCAAGATACACCCTGGATGGGATAGCAGTCCATCATAGGGTAGTCATACACACATTAACTTGCACCTAGGCAAACCAGAGACACAAATTTACCTGAAACATGTCTTCTGACTGCAGAAGAAAACCGGCACACGCAAAGGAAACTCATGCACACATGGGAGAACTTGCAAACTCTAATTAGACTGAGCAGGGATCAAACCAATGCCAATCACACAGTCCAGGTACCAGGAGGCTCCTGTATTACTCACTGCACCACTGTGCTGCAAGGTCTCTGACAAAAATAAATTTCACTACCATTAGGCCTACTCTGAATGTGGCCTTCAGTACATGTGAACTGAAGGTGTCATGGCGATGAATAGCTGAATTAAATGCATCCAAACAAGTTTAAAAGAGAAGTGGTGGGATGCAGTGAGAGAAGAGAGACACAAGTTTGAAAGGTCAGGAGTAATTCTGATGGTGGAGAATGAGTAGTGGTGAGAGGTGAAGGGCACCCAGTGTATAGGAAAGAATGCTGACTGACAGTTTGAAGCTTCCTTAGTTGACTTCCACCACATTTCACCAGCCCAGGTCAACTTCCTGTCAGCTGACAAAAGGCAACCAAAGTTTCTTCTTCTAGTAAACACTGCAGGCATACTGACATGAGCACACATAAGATATATAATCTAAAATAGGTTTTTCTTAAACCAACCCATCAGCAAGAGATGTACATACCATGATGTGGCTCGGTCGCTAACACAAACACAAAGCGTATCAACGCTTAAACCTGTAAGTAGATATACTTTAACATCAAGACACACACGCATATGCTCCCGTAGACATAGACCACAAACACTGTGAGTCATTCACCACGCGAGATTTTGACTCTTGTAAACAATACATTGAGAAATACCACACCAAGAGACAAATGCAGTGTCACACACACCCAGACACACACATACATATGCACAGATGCCATCATACAGCATGGGCACAGTAAATTTGAAAAAAAAAAATACAAACATTGCAACTTTGCACAAATCAATTATGTGACTCCAACCCGCCATGTCTTACATTGATTATAAATATGACAGGTAAAACAATAAACATGTCAAGGTGTGGCAGACGGGAAGAGATGGAGTCAGGGTAAGGGGGAGGATATCAGAAAGATAAACAAACCTGATAACACACTACAAGCTTGTGAAAGTCTCAACTTACCAAACATGTCCCCTGTCAATTTTTCCTCTGACAAAATAAGTGACACTTGTTTTTTTAAATAGCAGCAGAAATGTAACTAACAACAAGATAGATAGCAACATTATTTTTGTGTTAGCAGCCCTGATTGAAATTTCTTTGCTGTCTAGGGATTTACTGTTAAGGAAAATATCACGATAGTATGCCATTTAGTGCAACATTAATATTACCCTGATACCCGAATAGTTTTCACTGTGAATGTTAAACCACTTTTTTAAAAGAAAAATATAATTTTTTAAAAGAATAGTAATTGTTTCATATATGTTTTACCTATTTGACATAGGGCAGCTGGTGGGGCAGCTGGTTAGATTAGACAACTTTGGATCCCACATCCTGCTGTAGTTCCCATGTGCAAGGCACTTACCCTGAATTCATAGAGTAAAAATTACCCAGCTGTGTAATTTTTCTATGTAGCTTAACATTATAAATCACTCTGGAGAAAGTTGTTAGCATGGTAGCTAAATCTATGCGCAGTTAAGGTTCAGGTTTGAAAATCTCACTCACCTTCTATGTGCAAGAATATTCAGTAACTAAAAGTGGAAGCACAAACATGTCACAAAGAAATCCTTCCACAGTTTATTATATTCTCGGGTTTTTTTGTTGATAGTGAGACCCCTTGTAATGCGCCAGGCTTTGCATAGCAGCAGAGGGTAGAGGTAGTCTAGCTCAGTTTTTACTCACTACATATCTAAGCAGCCATGCAGCTAGAATTTTTCAAAGGCAAACACCGGGACCATTAACAGGGTTCTTTTTGCCAGAAGAGGTGAGCCTGTCTGACAGAAAAATAAGTCTTCCACAGCATTAGCTACATTTAACTGAAATGCTCAAGAGTGAGGCAGGAGTGATCCTACTTCAGTAGGATGCATTTTTAAAATCCTAGCTTAATCCGTTTCCTTAGCTGAAACAGATCCAAAACAATCTGGATTGTTTTACACTTTTTGTATTTTGTCACAATTTTTACGTTTATTTAATTGCTAACTTGATACCTTTATCTAAAGTACAGAGAGGCTTTTTAACTATTCATACAGCTGGATAAACTTTATTTGGCTGGATGTTTTTCAACTGAGCAGGTTATGGTTAAATATCCCAATCCAGTGGTTGAAGCTCTCGAGAACCAGTTTCCCTTCACATACATGGCTGGCTGAGGGGGACCCATAGTCAATAAGCTGTATTACAGCCATTGTTTCTACAGTATCTAAATCGACTGTTTTTTCAGTATCTAAACTGACATTCTTAGCTTTTTCTCAAAGCTTTCAATTTGACATTTGTAGAGCTGAGCAGGAGGCGGGCTTTCAGTCACTGAGCTTTCAGTTGTGTGAGCGTCCTTGTCTTCAGTGCATGTTAAGAGTTTTCCATTCCGACCAAATGTGTTATAAATGAGAGAGATAAATGCAGAAGGGAGAGACAGGAGCAAGGGAGACCTGTGACTATTTGTTCACCCCAGGATGTGGTTTTCATTTGGGGGAGATGGGGGGGATGGGAAGGTGAGATGATCTCTATGGCAACTGAGAAGTTGCATTTTGATCCCCCACACCTGGTCCTGAAGAGAGTATGTATATGACTGTGTGTCTGTGTGTTTGTGTGTGCATATGTGTTTGTGCTTTTGTGTGTGGAGTGGGCGGGACCACATCTATGTCTGCTTATGTGTGTGTTTGTACATTTATATGACTCATTGAGAGGTTTAGTGGCACAACTGCTGCTGTCATATCAGTACCAATCATGGAAAGGAAGGAAAGAAAGTCCAAACCCACCATCCCAGAAGACAGCAAGAAGGGCAGGGAAATGGGGGGTAATCAGGTGAGTGTGGTAAGGGTGGAGGGCGTTGAAAAAGAAGAAACAGATAACTACAAAAGGAGAGGTAAAATGCAGTGGAGAGAAACTAAATGGACTAACCACAGACCTAAGAAAAATGGATGCATCAGTGCTTGCGAGGAACAAAGGTAGAGAAGTTTTTTTTTATCAGTGATCAACCTCAAGAACTTATGAACTATCATATTTAATCATTTCTCCATCACTGCTCTACTGGTGAGTCAAACCATGCACTGGCCTATTTATGTGAGAAAGAGAAATATGACGAGAAGGGGCACAGAGACATGAACTCAGACAATCTGCAGACCTGAATGCATATCATCATATTATATCATTGTTTACACTGAATATTCTTACATTACAACTTCAGCTCAGAGTTGTGTGAGCAGGGCAATTGGTGATTTCTCCTAGGTCTACACTGTTTGACGTATGGTGTATAGCAAGCAAAATGTGTGTGCTGCACTCAAGGAAAGCAATATTTTGGGACCAAGCTTTTGAATTAATATATGATAACATGACAAGAGGAAAATATAAGTTTTACCACAACATCATGAACTGTTTTTAAAATGTTTGGAGCAGACCACTTTATAGTGCAATGGATTGTGTTACAAGTGTTACAGTGTTACAATATTAGTGTAAGAATAAATATTTGTGTATAACACTGGGACACTGGGGTATTGCATCAATCCATTAAAATTGACTTGACTCTAAAAGCAGTAAAATTCAACAGGTTGCAAATCCATCCATTCATTGATCTATATATTACCATTAATTGCTTTATTGGGGTCAAGGGCAAGGTGGGCTGGAATCTTAGAATCATTGGGGGAAAGGCGGTGACACTACACTCTGGATGACATGCCAGTCGATTGCTAGGTGGTTTTTAAATCTTACCTCTTAATTCATTAGCTTACTGGAAACTGGTAACCCAATCTGAATTGTTTACCTTTTTGTACTCTGTCATAGTTTTATTTATTACTTATCAGATACTTTTGTTTAAAGCACAGAGGCTTAAATTGGTAAAAATTCACACAGCTGGGTAAGCCGTTCACTACATTTGGTTGTAGTATTATGAAAAATGTACAAGCTTGTGCTGTCAGGAAAGAATAAAAATGTAATGTAAATAAATCTTTACAGGTAGTGTATACGGAATGCGTGCACAGAGTATGTTTCAGATAGTGTGTTGTGGTAATGACACTGTTGATTATAGTAAATTCTAGAACAAAAGTAAAATAAGAGAATGAACTTTTTCTAAATATACTCAGTCTCACAATTAGCTGTTAAATCATAAGATAATCATCTTTCTGAAAAAAATGTGTGAAAGAGACTTCCTTTGCATAAAATGGAGTGATGAAACGATACTTAGAAAAGGACAAAGGAATGCATGAGGCCATCCAGAAACACAGAGGAACACAGAGCCACATGATTTTTGTTATCAAAAAAACCAGATCAGTTATGTTATGAATGTTGTAATGAAGGCAGAAAAATAGCATTAAAAAAAACTTTAAAGATAGCAAAACTGCTGTGTAGTTCGCCCAACAGAACAGTTTGGAAATATGAAATAATGTTAAATATACCAATGAAGTACAGTAATACCAGGATTAGCACTACAGATGTATTCTTA
Source organism: Arapaima gigas (assembly GCA_900497675.1). NCBI lineage: Eukaryota > Metazoa > Chordata > Actinopteri > Osteoglossiformes > Osteoglossidae > Arapaima > Arapaima gigas. The sequence continues at coordinate 575,640 of UFQX01000167.1, read as the reverse complement.
ATTTATGGATAACGAATGTAAAATTTTTAAAAAGCTTTTAAATATTTTCAGATTTTTGAAAAATATGGTAAATTTTTACTAAAAAATTACTCAAAAACCTAAGAGTGCGAAACAGTCCTATAAAAAATAGTGCTGATCTATTTCTAAATATTACTGTACTTTTTGCACTAGTAATGGACATAAAATAAATACATAAAAACCGTTTTGGCTGAAATTTTGTTTCTTGATTGAACTATGGTGGTGTTTTAAGTTATTTGTAGTGCTGTAATAATTGTTCAAGCAAAATTAAAGTCTTGTTCAGCAAAAGTTTGTTTGACCAAACATATTATGTCAGCAATTATCAGACAAATGTCAGAAATACGTCACTTGTGCTGAAGGATAGAAAACTTCATTACAGAAATGAAGCTAGAGTAACTCTGGCCTATGACCCCAAACTCATTCTACCTTTTGATTTTCCTTTCAGTTCTGCAGCACCATGTGCCTGCTGTCCTTCTTCCTTTCTCCTCAGTAAGAGGCCCAACAATAGACAGTTCACTAAGATGGGGGACCAGACAATTCTGGAGCCTCAGGATACCACTCCTCACCATGGGCTGTTCTATCCTTTGGCCAAAGCTCAGCAGCCTGGGCAGCTCTACTGCCATGAGAACCAGGATGCTGTTGGGCAGCTGGAGGCAGTAGCAGAATCTGGAGGCTCCCATAATAGTCCAAGTGTATTTGGAGGGCGCAGTAACACTGGATGTTTGCCTGAGGACCATGCAAGACTCGGCAGCTGGATCAGTCCTTCCCTTGTTCAAATGCATGTGGACTTCAGCACTAGTGGCCTGGGTGATGGGCAGGGGAGAGGCAAGCCTCAGAGTTCCACAGAGTTGCTGCCCAGTTGGCGGGCTGCATACTGTCACCATGGGGCATGTGATGGAGAAAATGTCGTTTGTGGGCAGAAGCTGGACTCATTTTCTGAAGCTTTCCCCAGGCGGAACATAGCCTTATTTCAGAATGGAGGCCGAGGGGTCATTTTCACGTCTGGATCTGTAATGGGAGCAAGTAGAACAAGCAGTGGTCTCAGTGTGACTAGGGTGGTCCCAGACACTCCTGCCCCTTTGACCCCTCCAACAACACACTCCTCACCGCTTCTCCTTTGCCCACCACCAACCCCACTCTCCCTGCCATCTCTCTCACCATCGAGGAATATGACTCAATTTCCATCATCAGGACAGGCAACACAATCATTGCAGCTGGACACCAACTTCAACTGTGTTCAGTCCTACTACACCCCACAGGCACAGACACTTGTGTCCCATGCTCCAGCCACTGCTCTCACAGGAAAGTGCCCTCCTCTGCTGTGGGTGCAACAGTCTGAAGACCATGGTGCAGGAGCAGAACGTTCCCAAACTCAGCCCCAAGACAAGGACTTAAACCTTTCCATGAGTTACCCTGGAGATCCAGAATTTACCTTGAGACAGCCGCCCTCCACCCACCAGAACGAGTATAGCATCCCAGGTACTGCACTGTGGGGGGGGTCCTTAGTTTTGTATTGAGGTAATATGCTAGACAGTGCTGAAAGTTTATACTGCTGTAGTGCACAAGGTGAAAAGGTTCGGGGAGGGTGTTATTTTTGGCTTGTGCTGAGCTGCTGGAGTATTGAATGGTGTTTTGTTGCACTGCATCAGGTAATAATGGATTAAGTGGTTCTTGGTGGATTTTTGTTTCTAAAGAAAAGGATAACACTGAAATATGAAAACAGACTACAGGATTTATTCCTGTTAGAGCCCCATTTGTGAGGGACTATCTTAGAGACTGACTTTTGTTTTAACATCCATCAGTGAAGCATTTTCACCTAAATAGGTACTTTTGTTTTACTTGAAATGTAAAAATAGAATTGTTAAATCTAATGTAAAAGGCTCTAAAATGTCATTGTGCTTATAAAAGTATGTAGTCTATCAAAAATAGTGAAAAGAGGCTAATTAGAGCTAATGAGGCAAAGTTCAGAAATAAAGCTTGCACCACTGGCCATATCTGCTTTGTCACTGTATGGCAGTAAACAAGCCCAGCTTTGGTTAACACAATCCTCTATGACAGGGGAAAAAGAATAGGAATACGATATACAACACTGTCAAAAATGGTACTATAGCTGTGTTTAATATAAAAGTCTGAGAGTATTTTTAAATGGTCTTTTAGTGTTTGCTCCTTGCGCTGCTCATTTTAGAAAATGTAGGACTGATTGGTACTCTCTGAATTCTGTGTAATGAAGGAGGTGAGTGATGCTAAAACACCACCTTTAGCTCTCTCTTTTTTGCTTCAGATCACTGCCTTCAGACACCCCTCAGTTCTCCCCAAAGCCAGTACCCATCATCATGTGCATCCTTCCTGCAAGACCCTAACACACCAGCCCCTGCTGATCAGATGGCACCCTGGCATCTGGTCAGTCTGCTGCTCCACACATGGACTTGTTTTATGTGGCTGATTAATTTAATGTGTTTATTCATTTTTTCTGTCTGTTTAATCTGTGATGTTAATCTTTTATCTCCACACCGTTTGCCTTTCCATTGTCCTTATCCTTATTCATTATTACCATGTCTGGATAAATGTTGTTTATTTGTAATACATTTATATTTATACATCTGGCAAATGCTTTTCTCCAAAATTATGCACAACTCAAAGTAAACAGAAGTGCATTTTGCCAACAGAGGGTTTAGAAACACGCACACAATTGTTGAACCACAGCTTGTTAATTTAATACAGTTGTTTCCATAGCACTCATATTCCAGTAGCCACCTGAGTGAATTCTAAAACTGACAGATAAAAAGCAGCTTTATCTGATGGCAGAGAGACTTTGTTAACTTTTATTAAAGTTCTTCATGCATACACACACCTGTACATAAATTAATCATTTTCTTCTCCTTTGTGTAGGAGGCAGCAGACAGGGACTGTGCCCTGCCCTGTACTCCTCTGTCCACACCACCTTGCTCGGTGCCCCCACTGACCTGCCCCCCTGGAGAAGGTAGCAGGGCAGGACCTGAGGATAAGCTCTATTTGGAGTCTCCATCCACAGGGAGCTGGCCACAGAGCCCTCTGAACATACAGGTACATATAACACTTTTGTGCTCTTGCTAACTCACTGTTACTGGAGGCCACAGTAGGTTGTGGGAAGGCAGCAAAGTTTTCTTAGCTATAACTATGCTTGTGATCAGATACCATACCCTTGTCCCTGTTGTCACTCTCTACAGAACACACTGCCTGCCATCTACACTGGACTCCCTTTTCCCAGCATCCTTCAGGCTGGAAGAGCCCTGGAGATGGACTGGCCTGGAGCAGCCCATCAGTACACCCCCCGACCAATGCTGAATCCCCAGCGCAGGGGCCTGGGCCTGTACTATAGCCTGCTGCCCGCTAGGCACCTTCAGCCTGGTAAGTCAACAACAACACTGGAGCTGCTTCCTCTGGGGGGCCTGGTTTCAAACCAAACACCTGGGCAGGGAGTCAAGTGTGCCTGTTTTACACAGAACAGAGGTGATATTTCTTTACATTGACTTGTTTAGCATATCATTTCCACTAGTACAATGTCAAGCTACTTACAGTGATTGGGGAAATCATTCATACAACTGATAATGCTTGGACTGTATATTTGACATTGCTTTGATAATATTTATGAGTTGCATAATGTCCTGGATGTCAGATTACTGTCTGGAGGGTGAATATGTAATACATGACTGACCATGGTGTTGACCGACAGGCAACCAGGGGAGCATGTGGCCTGAAGAGAGGGAAGAATGTTCGCCTCTCCCGTAAGCATGTCTGTGTCTCTGGCCCTCTCAGTTAGAAGCAGCATATTTGGTATTGCTGCAGTAGATAAACACTGTACAATTGGTCCTGCAGTGTACACACTTCTGATGTATCATAATCATGCAGTTTATTCCTAAACTTTTAGTTAATGTTTTTCAAGTTAAGGAAGCACATTGTGTCTCATTAGTGTCCACGTTCTGAGTTTATTTATGGACACAATATACCATGTTCCATCTCTCACTTACCTCATGAATTGCTACACTTTCAGTGATTTTACCCATCCACCACCTTTGCTGTCCATTTCATGCCTTTAAGGCAGGTAAACATTGGCCCAAGGTTCCAAACGGAACTGCCCCATATACGGGAGAGTAGGGTTGATGACGTGTGGCCTGAAGAGCCCCTCAGGGAGGAGTTGTTATGGAAACCCTGGGAGGACCTGAAAGAGAATGACGAAACACTGGAACAAGGTAAGACATGCACAGAACAGCAGTTTCACTGTCTTTCAGGACAGATATACTACAGTTGATAGTTACAGTGCTGTGAAAATGGACTGTGCTGCCCACTGAATGTGTCACCACCTGCACCCCTGTCTCCTATCAGTGGAGATCTTTCTGGACCTATGCAGTTCCAGTGCAATACCTGGAGGGGGCACCAACATAGAACTTGCCCTGCACTGCCTTTCTCGTTGCCAGGGCAACATAATGGTAATAATCTAGGGCAAAAACCAACTTCACCATCCTTGCTTCTTATTGATGTACTTAACAGCCAGTCATCCAACTGTTCATTCTCAGTAGGTAGCTTTCTACACTTATTTTCATTTAATGTAATTTATTTTATATAGTTTTTTATATTGCCTTCAACACTATACATTTTATTACTTTTTTATTTTTCTTATAAATGCAGTTATGCTTTATCCAGTCATTTGCATTATTTGAAGTTATTTATGTTTATACATATTGGGTACTATTTGCACTTCCTTAGTTCACTTGGCTTTAAATAACACTTCACTTGGTTATGTATATTTATTTCTTGTCCCCTTTCTAAGTATTTGTCCACGTATACTTCTGTTATTTCTCTACCCCTCCCTGCTAATCTTAATGTTTTATTCTCTTTGGAAGTCTCTCTTTATCTCACTCCTGTCATCTGTTCCCATTGCATCCCCTCTTCTTTCCTCTCAGGCTGCTGTGGAGATGTTGTTCTTGTCTACACCTCCACTGTCAGGAGACTACCATTACTGTGGTAAACATTATTATACCTCTGACCATTTGTCCTCCACCTTCATATTGTCCATTACTTACTTCAACAATGTAATTGTAGTTCTGTGATGTGGAAAAGAGCTCAGTTCACACAAAAGATACAGAAAACATATTCATATGTCAAAGTATTGTTTAAAATTCCAAACCAGAAACCTATTTGGATGATTTATTATCTGACTGTAGCATCCCTTCAACCTCCAACTGTGGCTCTCCCTCTCTTTCTCCTCACTGAACAGGTAGTGATGTCTGGATGCTGAATGAGCGCAGACTGTTTAATAAAGCTTTTGCCATCTACAGTAAAAACTTCTCCCTCATACAAAATATGGTAAACTTTCCTCAGATTTATTTGCTCACCATAAAGACATTTTTATAGCTTTGTCCAAAATTGCCTTGCAAAACACTTTTCTTAAAATGGCTGATGGAGTGAATTTGCGAGTGGCGCACACGATGAAATAATAAGAAATTTTACTGGATATTGCCAGTGTAAGCACAAGTGAGCAAGTGTCCCAGACTAGTACAATACTGTGCTAAACCATGTATGTGTCTATATATGTGTGTGTGCACATCAGGTGAAGACAAAGCGTGTGTCCCAGTGTGTGGAGTTCTATTACCTCTCAAAAAAGATTCCAGAACAACAAAGGAAGCAAAGAGAGAGGGAGAAACTGTCAGAAGGGGAGCCCAATGCTGCGATGGAAAGTGCTGTTAGTATTATGCCTGCAGTTACTCTTAATGCTGAAAAGATCGGAGGTGCTACGTTCTCCATTAATATGTGTGGTGTCCATTAGCCAGTGTTGTACACTACAGCACTGTGGGCACACCTGCAGATTAAGTCAGGAAAATGCATTAAGTAAGAGTTACTGAGCTTCAAGAAGCTCCACTGCCTGTGGAGAAATCAGATTATTTTTTACAATTGTATTCATGTACAAAGTTTATATATAGTGTGTAATATTTATATATAAAATTATATAAAAATACATGTTGCATTTCCAAGTATAGAAATAAGAACCAAAGGGAGCTCCTTAGTGCAGTGGCACATGGGTTTTAGTTGTGGGGTAACACCTTATGACAGGATTTTAGATTGTGATACATTAGATGCACAATACTGCACAAAGGATAAAGTTCAGTCTGCTGCTGAGGCTTAGAGCATATTTCTTTGAGAGGACTCTCTTTCTTATTATGCAGGCTGTTGGTCTGACATTAATGGGAACTGCATATTAAATATTTGTGGTTAACCATCGGTTACACTAAATTGCTTTGAAGATACCTTTATCAACTACACCTCACCCGATTCTAGTTTTTCTGTCAAGCCTAAAGTATAGTATTTGGCAAAATGTTGAAGGTTATGCAAAATTTTAAGCATGGAAATTGACATTATTATGTGGTAATTACAGGTGTTTGCAGCCTCAGAGCTGATGGTGAGACCAGTGGCGATGGATGGAACAATGCCAAGCAACTCACTGGCTACCAGTTTCCCATGCAAGCAATGTGGAAAGTACGTTTCACTGATCTCAATACTTTTTTATGGCTTATAAAGTTAGTTTGAATTATTTTTTTACAATGTCATCCTATTGATCTATTATTGATATTCCTTCTTCAGACTTTACCATCATGTCTGCTCCAGCCCTGCTCTCTGCATTTTACTTAGATGTTTACATGCATTCTAAACACATTTACTTATATATCAACACAATTTTCAGTACTGCAATAAAACAATATATAGGAACCAGTGGTTTTATGTCTAGCAAACACAATAAAAGAAAACTGCTGTTTTCATTCAGGATGTTTTATAAAATCAAGAGCCGTAACGCTCACATGAAGATCCACAGACAACAGCAAGATGACTGGAGAGAGCGGGACAAGCACCCCATGTTAACCCAGAACCTTGGCCAGGCCCGGCTGACCTTCTTGCAAAACTCCAACAACCACATGGGTGCCTTGAACAACCCCAGCCTTAGCTCTGCTCCTGGGCCTGTGTTTGCGCCTCCTCATCCAACCTGGGACCCATTTGATATGCCCACTGACCCCAGCACTTTCTACTGTGATGCAGAAAGTAAAGTTATGCTAAGCATGGCAGGAGGACCCAAAGGTCAAATTCGCTGGCAGTGATTTCCTGTTGTTATGGTTTCTTTTTCTGAAAGGTGCATGCATAACCATTTTGGTTGTTGATAAAATCAGCGCTCATTTGAACATGCACTGAGAGATGATCACATTTGCAGCCACGCATGGGATGCGTGGACATGTAGCGGCTCTGCTTTGCACTACCCACTGATCTGGACTGTACAGTAGCATCATTAAGTACTCTTTTCTTTGTTGGATCAGCTGACTCTTGTCTGAAACAAGCTATAGAATTTCAGTTCTAAAGTTTTCCTTCCAGGACTTACACCTGTGAGCATTTTGATTATGTGTGAAAGATGGTTCTATGTACTGTTCAGGGATGGTGGTAATAAGTAATGTTCAGAGACACAGCACAAATTTCCAGTTGTAGCACTGGATCACTCATCTGAATTAATTGTTATAGCTGTTAATTATTTGTTGTATTAGTGGCATCCAAGCCTCCTCCTAGGATACCACAATTCATAGTTTTTTTTCAGAAAATATTTTAAATAGGCTAAAGTATACCTGAAACAGGTGGTAAACTGACTTACTTTTAAAATATGTATTTAATAAACACAATACAGAGCTAACGTAAAGCAAAGATAAATAAATAAAACAGCATATAACCTAGCTTTTAAGAATAAGAGTTGACCACCCTGCTCCAAACCAACAGCTCTTGTTTATAGTCTTTGAGGACCAGTATGTGCACTGACTTTGTTCAAAAAACTCTTTTTACTTTTTAAGCCTGATTAATCTCAGCCTTGGACAAAAGGGACAATTCGAATCACTTTAAAATAAAAGCTTGTTTTAAGGATTAACCAGAAAAAACAAGTAAAGAGAATATTTATGCATTATTAGCACAAGCTGCCTTGACTTCATTGGCAAGAAATCCATTTAGCACAACAGAAAACCTCTGAATTAGTCCATAATTAACTAATTCAGTTTAGTTGGTTTAATAAAAACTTAATTAGCTGTGGGGCACAGAGGTATGCCAGGATCAACTGAGAACTGCTGTTGTAAGGTACTATTAGTAACAAAGAAAACAAACAAACATTATATATATTTTTCTCCACCTCTCACTGACTTCCACCTCTCACAGGTTCATCTAGTAATATGCTAATTATGGTACAGCAAAAAAAGCCTTTTCATATTTTACATTATTTTTCTTTCAATTTTATGTATTGTGCATACTGCAGGGAGGCTACTAAACTACAAAAGTCTGCAATATCAATAAGGGGCAATCTGTCACCTTATTGAATTTATATCCTGAGAACATTTTTGTTTAACAAATCTTGTAGAGAAAAAAATAAAAAATATTTAATTAAATATTAGTCTCAGTACATTTGATATTGCAAATTAACAGCGTCTTTTTTCATGTTTGTCCTCCTTGTAATTTTAATTGTAAAAGCAGAACTTATTTTTAAAGCAACACCTTCCACAAATTATACTAACATTCTAAACATTATATTAACAGTGCTATATATTGTTATACAGAATATTCAAGTCAGCTATTTCAGCAGCACTAAAACTTGCAAACACCAAACTAATCTGTTGGACCAAAATTATTTGTCTAAAAACCTACAACATCTCTGGGACCAGTAGCTGACTGGGCTATTGATTACATGGATACTCCTAAAATATTAAAACAAACAGGACAATGGTCCCCATAGGAAATGGTTATTTTATCAATTATTTTAATCCAAACAATTCACCTTAATGCAGAGATTTTTGTAGGCTATCTAATAATTCCAGTTACTTGATGCAGCTGGAGGAAGACTCTCCTCTGGGTGGCATCATTAGGCTAAATAAAGCCTTTGCCAAAATCAACAGGCATTCCATACCTGAACAGTCAGGAAAAATTCTGCTGGGGGTGATGTCCTGCATGTCAGTTGTCCATAACACATCAACACCAATCATGTTCATATTATATTATGTTCCCTAAATGGGGAACCGTTTCATAACAGACAATCCTGTTCATTAGATTATTACCATGACCATATTTTCCTTTCCAAACTGTCGGCCTTCATGCTGTTCTACAGCCAGAAAATAGTTCAGGAACAGGAGGGAACAAAGTTCAGTTGAAAAGAGATTGCAAACATCTGCCATCTCGACTGATGTTTTAAAATGCTAAGTTTATGCCAAACAGAATAAAGCCCTTTTTGGATGCATGATTAAATTACAAGAATCACTAGCATAATGCCATGCAAAACAGTCCTGTTCTAGTGTGTTCATGGTGATGGAAAGCATTAGTGTAAAGCACAGTGAAGGCACTCTCAGCTGCTGCCAGTGCATTAAAGGGTTTAACTGCCAGTGCAGCCCATGTAGACACCTCTAATTCAAGCATGAGACCCACTGATCTGCCCCATGGCATTGGTTTTGTCTAACTCATTTGGATTTTGAGGTTGAAAGTCCCCCAGTGGTAAAAGGGGAATGAGTGGTTGTCCACACAGCCCCCTGGTGGAAAGCATGTGTCTGTCATGGCTGCCTCTGGTTCTCTGGAAAGACCTTCTTCCTCTCAAACTGCAGCACAGAGAAGAACTACCACACTGAGCTCAGTGTCCATCATATCATTCTGAAGTGATCCCAGGGTGGAATGTGGAGTTATAGCCCTGTGGGAAGGATGCTGGGTAACCTTGTGAGTTTTTGGCCTTTTGGTGAGCTGTATCTTTGACTATTCTACGCACAGTGAGCAAACCGGAAACTTAATGTGTTGATCTGGGGTGCTTTGTTGTGTGTAAGAATGGAATCTGGAATATGGACTCTGGGGAGAGAGAGGTTCTAACCTGGAGGAGGCATTAAGGACAGTATTTGTAGTGGAGAAAAATAAGCCCTGTTCTCCCCTTAGTGCCATGTTGCTTGCACAGTAAATATCAGAAAACCCTTTAATTTTAAATTCTGAACATCTCCAGTGAAAAAAGATATTAGATATTGCTGACATCTGATTCAAAATGTTCACTATATATTTCTTTAATAAAGGAGTTAAAAATTTTGAATAAATGTTAGGAAAGCAATGCGTGAGCTGACTTGAGTAATGAAATGTAGCTATGACGCTGTTCTGAATAATGACCATGTACCATAATTACAGTCTTTAGCTGAGAGAATCTGGACAAAAGGGGGCAGAAAAGAGTACCAGGACCATATGAGATGTGCCGGTATGCACAAAATGTTCTCCAGAGAGCAACACTATGGGATGCCAGTACTGTGTACTGCCAAATACCAGCTCACTTTGAGTGCTGTGTAAAGGGCTTGTGAGTTAAACAGCTGCCATAGCATTAACCATGGTGCAAGTTTAATTGTGAGCTGGGCAATAGTCCTCTCACTCCCTCGAAACAAACTAAACATCAGGCTCTGATTTTTTGATACAAGATGACTTTTCAAATCTTGCATCTGAAAAACACTGAAAATAATGATTAGCAGTAAATATTTCATGGAGCATTGTAAGTAATGCATTTGTTTGTTGCACATAGAATACACTGCAGAAATGTGCAATATATGAGCAGTTTGGATGCTTGGTGCCAGTTTGGGGCCTGGACAACTTCAGGTGGTCATCCCCAATGCTGTTGAGTCACCTGTCTGCATGGCATCCTGCTCAATGCCACCATCTAAATAGCCATGAACCTCAGAACCTCTGCTAGCCTGACAGCTCCTCTGGGGATCAGCAGCCCACTCAGCTTCCACTCTCTGGCATGATTTATGTCATTTCTGAATTATCCCTGGCTGCCAATACAAAGCTCTGGAGAACATGGTCCCACAGGCTTCAGCTTAGTGTGGAGACATCATGAAAGAACAAAACACAGAAAATAAAGTCCTCCTTTCTTCTTGTCCCTGAGATGCCAGTGAAAACCAGATGTTACGCAAGAGGCAGATAGTAAATCAAGAAGCATCTGCTGTCAAAGGTTGTTTTCCATTTATTACAATGTCACAACATAACTCCCTAGAAAAATATACCATGGGAAATATGTTAAATGAAATGCAGCTATCTCAACCCAGAGGTGAAAGAAGCTATTTTTTGTGACATTTGGCAGAATATTTAAAGAAATATTTTATAATCATCCGATTCTCTTCATTGTCATGTTTTGCTTTAATCCAATTTAAATCTCCAGAAAGGCCTGACTGCCCTGGACCTCAGAAACACCATCACCGTGCATAATAACATTATGATCACAGAGGTCGACCGCAGATAAGTATGTTTTATTGTACAAGCAGAGGATGGAGACCTTGGCACAAGGCCTCTCTAAGTCAGGAGACACCTGGTTTAGGAGGTGTTTACTAAAGAATATAAGTAATGGCACAATTTATTGCTTACAGCGCCACAGGGAGGAAGTCTTCCATGATCATGTCGCTGAAGAGTGAAATGGCTGCCAGGATTAGGAGCTTTCAATCGGTCTGAGCTGTTCACAGGTACTGTATAAAAATCCCTCCCTGGAACATACTTCATGGTAGTCTGCTGCTTCTGTGCTAATGGTGACACCCCATCAGGTGGGCTAATTACCACAGAGAAACTTGACTGACTGAAAAAAGATAAGCTTATGGTAGTTAATGCTAACTGGCAGGAGAAACTGGGGTTAGGGTTAGCAACAGTGATGCAGGCTGAGAATTTGCACACGCCTTCACGTGGCCGGAACATACTGACTTACTGACAGACGCTATATGTACTGGTTGGGAGGCAGGACTCTGGCAACATGGGCTTTACTACCTCAATATCTTTCACTCACAGAACACACAGACAACCCCTACAAAGCTCACAAAACACACACAACAGTGCAAGGGTCAGGAACACATCAGTAATAATGAGCAGCTCTGTCACTGCAGATTATAAATTGCTCAGGCATGAGCACCACCTCCTGGACAAACGTTATATTTTTCCCCACTAGTAGATATCGAGTTAGAGCCAAATTTACATTTATTCATTTAGCAGACATGTTTTTCCGAAGCAATGTACAACTCAGAGGAAAATATTCACTGATTAATATTTTCTGCCCTGATTCTGATTGATTAGGGGTGGTGAAGAGTTTCATCAAAGCTCAGATGAGTCTACATCCACAGGTCTCTATAGGGTGGAGGAGGTACTTCCAAGTTTTCATCCTCACACCCCAACATCCATAGAGGCTGAGAAGGTCTTGTGGAGCATGACTGCACCCCTCTCACTCACACACACACACACACACACACACACACACACACACACACACACGTGCCTTTTCCAAAGCTGTATAAGTGAAGCACCACCTCATGCCTTCGCAGCTGGACTTCTCTGATGATTGTTACCTGAAGGTCAACTGTGTGCAGACAGAACTAGGTCATCTGTGCTGTGGGTGCAAGGCCTTCAAAGATGATCTCACCCATAGCACCACACTAAAACCTACAGTTCCGGGTTTGTGAAAATTCTGATAGAAAGGAACATCTTAATGCACATCCAACTTAATGCACTGTTTTTGTTTTATTCCATTCATTGGTTCTCTATCATGTTCTATATTGAGATTTCTATACTAAGCTCTTTTCTACAACTGAGTCATTTTTCCAGTGTCAACTGAGGGTACATATTATTCTCAAGAGAAATACAGCAGGGATTCAAACCTTGGACTTTCAGACTGCAAGGTGACAAGTCTAATCACTATGCCACATTATGGAAGTGCAATCTGTCTTTAATAATGTTTTAAAACAATCATTTTTGTCACTCTACGTAAGAACATGCCTTGACTATGCTGTTGGCAAAGTTACAGAATGAGGGCTTAAGAGACAAGGTCTCCAGGAGCATCAGCCTTCATTACACCTGAACCTATCTCAATATCAGCACTCACGCATACACACTGGCCAAAGCTCTTAAATGCACAGGTGATCAGTAACATCCACACTGCTCCCACTGATAGTTACCACTCTAAACTATGCACAACAGTTTACAGTAGTGCACCACGGGAGAGTCACAGCTCCCCCACCACCACTACAATATAGATATAAGAGAGCAAAAAGCCATCAGATGAACTGGGCCAGAGCCTGAGGAGGGACATGAATATTTCATGAAGCTGGCAAAGTGGAGGCAAGCAGTTGATCATCATGAAGAACTGATACAGCAAAGGAGGGAGACAGTGAAGAACCGCTCTACTGCTTAAGCTCACTGTCCACATGAACCCGTCTCAATTTTGGCACCACTCAGATCCACTAAGGGGGTTTAAAACACAGTTGGTTTTAGCTGTTGAAGAAAATACTTTTAATGATAACCCTTGAAAGAAAAAAAGTATGACACCCTCTGCTGCAGTTCAGATAAAATTCGCCTCTGAGATTCCTTGACCCAGATTCACCCAATGACTGAGTTCAGACCCTAAGCCATACTGTTTACCAACTGGGTCAAACACTCACACTGCAGCATCTTCTATTCTAACAACTCATTCAACTATGCTCTAAGTATTTCTCATATTGCACATTATTACACAGAAATTTACAGCTATACCTCCCAGCTCCTCCTCTATCCACTTCTGGGAGGTTGTGGGCTCTATCCCAAAGGGTCAAGTAAGAGCAGAACACTGGGGTGATGTCACTGCAGTTGAGGAAGGTGCAAAAATATCAGCAGCGTCAACATGAGTAGGGGCAGATGCCTGCTGTCCAGCAACTTATGACCTCCTTTCTCCAACAAGATACAATGGCATCGTGGGAGGCAGCTCCCCCTCCTGCCCACATCTCATTCCATGGAGTCGGAAGCTTGCATGGCATGTTGTCTTCTCTCATAATAAATAGGAAGAATAGAATACAAAAAAAAATCAAAATAAAAATGTCACAAAGCAGAAGGTGTAGCTTAGAATGCATTCTGTTTATAATGGATATGAATGAACCAGAAAGTGTCAAGGTGTGAAACAACATGCCTTCTTTTCACTCTGGGGAGTTGCCATGATGCCCTTCAGCAATGTCACTGTGGGAGCAGGAAATACCAACCAACAGCTGTTTTCTGCAGAAATACTAGCAAAACCATTGCAACATTGGTGTGGTCACACCTGCTCAGAAACGAAAGGGGAACAAATGTGGTAAAGATTATGGACAGGACAGGACCACAGGCAGTGCACCTCAGCACATCTCAGTAAGATCCACTGGTCACCTCCAGGTCAAATTAAAAGGTTAATAACAACACAGATGCTGGATTTACTTCTGAACAGGAAATAAATTAAATATTTGCAAAAAAATGGTAGGCAGAGATCATCACCTTTAGACCCTTAACTTGGGCATGGTCTTGTTTATGCCCCTGGATCTCAGTGTCAGATTTGAGCTGCAGTAACACAGTGTGAGAGAAGAGAGCTCAGGGACACCTGATCAATCAGAGACCATACTGGTCACACTATTAACAGAGATCAGACTGATCACAGACCACACTGGTCGGTATAGAATAACCACAGAGACCAAACTGTTCAGACACCAGAATAACCATTGTAAACAGATTGATTCAGAGTAACTAGACTAGACAAGATTGACCAGAAACATCAGAATGACCCCAGTGACCAGACTGATCAGTCCAGAACGATCACAGTGGGTAGACTGATTGAAGACATCAGAAAGAATACATTGGTCAGAAACTGAACCACATCTGGCACCTTTGGGGATAGGCGGCAAAATATGGAAAACACTAATTGGGAAAACACTAATTGGAAAAACGAAAATAACACGAGTTTAATTTCAGTATTTGTTGTACTGTACTGTACCATAGGTTCGCGCACCCCGCTCGTTCTCGCCGATTCACATTTATAGTAAGTTTTTTTTTTTCCAGCTCAAATCCTGCACTGCGGCTGTGCTACACGCCAAACAACCTTGCCGGTAGATGGGGGTTGGCCTAACAATTACAATGCCTTTTCTTATTGGCTCGCAGTGTTTTTAGGCCACACCTTAAGACGGTCCCGTTTTACAATAGGTCAAAAGACACATATGGATGCTGCGTAGCGAGCAGTTTGAGTGATCTGACTAATAAAATTGAAGTTGAGGAATGACGTAGGCCTCAGCAAGTAGATTCTTTTCTGTTGCGGTGAAGTGGCTGGGCGTATTTGACTCAGTTTCTGAATTTCGGTGCAAACGCTTAAAAGTTTTTGTTTTTATTTTCTTTTTTTTTGTCTGAGGGCAACAGAAGACTGAAAGCTGAAGTACTTTGGGTGAAGGTGAGTTTGTTCCCTCGGCTTCGTGTCGTGGCAGCCGCTGTAAAATGGCTGCCTGGTGTTTTCCCTTTTGGCTCGAGGGCTGCGACCCAGAAAATGGCGGCGCAGAGGGACGGCACGGGTCTACCCTCGTGCCGAAGCGGGGGCTACTGTGGGCACTGAACTGAACATTTTGTGCCGCATATATGGTGTGTGTTTTAAGGGTCAGTGTCGATAAGTTGGCGTTAGGCGAGCGGTCCGCCGGAATGGCCGAGGGAATTGGACTTATGATTGTTTTATCCCGGTAAAATGTGAAGAAAAACGGTTGTAAATGGGATGTTAGGGATCCGGCCTGATGCTCCCGGGTTCCTCCTCTCAGAAACGGACAAATCGAGGCTCGCAGCGGTTTCCTTGTCCGTCTGCTGGCGACGTCCACGTTTTTGTGGGAGTCACACTTTATGCTCCTGTTGTTAGTTGTTTAAACAGCGATGTGTTTAAGTGGAGGGTGCATCCTTTTATGCAGGAAGAAAAACTGTTTATCACTTCACTTTCTTCCTGCCGTGAGGCAGTTTCTTTGTGATTCTCTGAATCTTGTTGTACTTTCGATTTAAAAAAGAGGGGAATGGCCGCATTTCAGTACAGCCAAATAGTTTGTGAATAACGGCGAGGGTCAGAGTTATTACTTTATTATATTGATGTATTATTACTGCACAAAAGGAGCCTCTACGCAACGCCCTGTGCGAGGAGCTCCTTTGTGGGAGTGGGATGGAGATCCGTGGAACGACGTCACTGTTCCCCGTGACGCGCGATCCTACCTCTGGGTGAAAGTGAGGGTACAAGGATGCAGTACCGCGGTGTGGGGTTGTGGGTTTCGATGTGAGCAGTAACAGTACAGATTATTATTTATGATACCCTCCACACAGGTATTGATTGACTTGGTCTGCAGCTGGTTTTCCTCCTTTGTTTTGGTCTTGTTTGTGTGGACAAATCCCCCTGTATAGTGGACTCCACATCAAATCCACACCTTGTGTGTTAATAGGGTAGCAAGTGATTGGAGGGTCTAGATGCCTTCTGCTGAAAGGACCTAGGTTTGAACCTCACCTCCTGGTGTAGTATCTTTAAGATACATATGCTGTGAGTGGAGTGTGTTCTGTAGAGGCTTGATCCTACATGAGCATATTTTGTATAATCATTCTGTTAGTTGACATTGTGTCCCTGGTCACTTTGCATTATTTATACATTTTACTTGGTCTCACTAAAGGGCCTTGTAATGCAAGGGTAATTCCTCTTGTGGTTTTAAATGCCGTCAAAGTCGACAGTTGAAGAGCAGATTGAGTTACTCAAATGTACTTGTTCTTAGGGCTGAAAGGGTTGTATTTGTGGCTGATACCGATTTCCCCCTTCCCCTTAAATTTTTTTCAGTTCAGTCAGAGTAAAATTCCTGTACTTATTTATACAGCTTGGAAAATTGACCCTAAGGCCTTCAAATGTTAGAGCTGCTACCTTACTTCTGTGTCACCTTCTGCCTGTAATGCTTTAGCTTTGAGAGCAATTGACCTACAAACTGGAACTCTAGTCTAGTGTTTCCCTGTGCCACATGTCTGATGTAGAGCTGCTGTTCAGTCTGTTTGTTTTTGATATTTGGAGCAAAATTGCAGTCTTTGCAATTTTGCTCCAAATATCAAAAACAGTCTTTACACTGAACTGTAGTTGTAGTACTGTAGTGGCTTCCAGGGAAAAAAAAAATTGTTGGTTGCATGTCATCACCCAGATTATGATATCAATATGGTTTTAGAGAGGCTACAGTGCTGTCCTTCAGCTTCATACTCCATGTTAAGAAATCTTTCCTTTTTGCTCCCACAGCTCGCTTTCCCCAACCCTCCCCTTTGAATTTTATTCTTTTTGAAGATTCTTCGTTGTCAAGCCGCCAAAGTGGAGAGTGTGATTGCAGAAGGGGGTGCTTCTCGTTTCAGGTGGGTATCGCATGCAGACTTGCTGGCGGTTTCTTGCATTGTTACCATGGTGACACCTGAGTCATGCTATGTCTTCCTCACTTGTGTGTGAGCTGACAACCCGTTCAAGTGTGTCGCTGTCTGACATGTAGAATGT
Source organism: Arapaima gigas (assembly GCA_900497675.1). NCBI lineage: Eukaryota > Metazoa > Chordata > Actinopteri > Osteoglossiformes > Osteoglossidae > Arapaima > Arapaima gigas. The sequence goes on along the minus strand of UFQX01000167.1, from coordinate 558,293 downwards.
TTGCTCTGAGTTGCTTTGTAAATCCAGTCTGCGTGATCACATCTCTCAATGTTGCTTTGCCTGTCCTATGGCAGAGTGTTTTTATAGCCCCTTTGTTTAGGAAAGGCATGGTCTTTGGTTCCATAACTCCTCTCGAAATGAAGAACACACCCCAGTAAGTTGAAAAGACATGACTGACTGGAAGTGTAACATTAGGATTGTGTAAGATGATGTCTGAGGGCCTGGTTGATGATCATGGCCTCCACCTGGATTGCATACTTCTTAGTTGAGGACAATCACTGAACTCTGCGCAGGTTTCATTATCTTATGGTGCAGCAGCTCTTTTTGTTTTTTTTTTATTTGTTTTTTTTATTTTTTGTTTTTTTGTCCCCCCCCCCTTCCTCTGCATATCCCTCTCACAGCAGTCAAATAGTTTATTGTTTGGACCTCCTATGTGCTCAAGATTCCCAGTGTGGAAAGGTTTGCCTCTGAGTTTGTGCTGCTGCCCCAGTTCCTGTAGTAAACAAAACTGTGCAGTTCTGCTCAGGCACTGTTCTGACATGCTTTACACTTGGAAAAGGAATATGCTGGAGGCAAACAAAATTGATGCCATAACACAAGAGGAGGAGACCTCAGTCTATTTGGGAGGGATGCAAGCACTGATCTATTGTGTATTACCTCCGCTTTTAGTACAAATCACTTGATCAATAGTGGAACTGTAAACAAAGCACAGTTCAAGTGGGTGATTGTTGCCTCCCTAGAAATGGCAGTAAGACCTGGGCAGCAGTATCTGACCCATTAGGGATCTTGAAGTTAATTTTTCCTCTTCATTGTGCAGTGGGGTTTTTCATTGTTCAGCTCAATTTTAAGACTTTTTTTTTTTTTTTTTTTTTTTTAAACCTGCAGTGCTTCTACAGGTGGAGGAGGAGGTAGGGGTGCACCTCGGCACTATCCCAAGACTGTCGGCAACAGGTGGGTTGCATGGGTTGCATCACTATGTTGGCTGTTTCACTCGGAAACTGTTTACACTAAACTACTGCACTGCATCCAAGACCCTCATTTGGTCTTGTTTTCATCCTAGTAGTAGTAGCTGCTATAAAGTCCTTGATTAAAAGTAATGGGCTATAAGTGATAAAATAGAACAGTACATATAGCTGGGTGGCCTTTCTGAGTCATTCTGGAACAATGGTTAAAACCAGTGGATGCACATGTATCCTCCTGAGACTCAGGACCTTGACATTTTTAGCTATCCAGACATGCACTTATGAAGTATAGAATTTTCTACACAAGGTCTGGTAGGACTTAGCATTGATGCATTTAACAGGTGAGCTGACCAAGTTTACAACTTCTTTATGCAAATCTCTATGCTCATATGTCACTTGCTGTGTGTTCAGCGAGTTCCTGGGGACTGCCCCAGGGCCTAGCGTTCAGAGATGGGTTCCTTCACGAAGCACTAGACGAGATGTCAGCTCCTCTAATGAAAAAGAACTACATGATGCAATCTTTAGGAAAGTGAGAGGGTACGTATGTAATGCAGCAGGACTCCCCTGTATGTTTGTTTAGTACTTCACTGTTATGGAAATAGACCTCAGGGTCAAAATAAACTGAACCTGTTTTTAATAAGGTATTTGTTGTTGGTTTTTCTGAACACAATAGGTATGTGTAACTTTTTACTACTGCTTTTTTTTCTGCAGCATACTTAATAAGCTCACCCCTGAAAAGTTCGACAAGCTATGCCTTGAGCTCCTGAACGTGGGTGTAGATTCTAAACTCGTCCTAAAAGGAATCATCTTGCTGGTAACAATCTTTTTTTGATGTCTGACAGTATAAAGCAAAGTGATTGAGACTAATCAGAATTAATATTAAGATTAATATTAATCTTTAAATCATTGTTTGTTTTGCAAATGCATTTAACTGCTTTATGGCCACTCAACTAATAACCTTTTGTTTCTCCAATCAGATTGTAGACAAGGCACTAGAGGAGCCCAAGTATAGCTCACTATATGCTCAGCTATGTCTGCGTTTGGCAGAAGATGCACCAAACTTTGACGGCCCTTCACCAGAAGTCCAAGCACCACAAAAACAGAGCACAGTAATTGCCCTTAACTCAACCAATCTGCGGTTTCACTCTCAAATATGGGATGGTGCCTCTGGTCCTGTTTTTAGGACTCAGTGTGGCACTCATTTGCTGACATGATTCCAACACCAGATTTTGTTTTTCAGACCTTCAGAAGACTTTTGATATCCAAGCTTCAAGATGAATTTGAGAACCGTACCAGAAATGTTGAAGGTTAGCCAACTGACAAGTCAGCCTTTGTTCTCTGTTTGACTTGAGTAAAGACTCACCTTTTTTTGCTCTCTGTCCCAGTTTATGAAAAACACGACAACCCTCTTACTTCTGAAGAGGAAGAGCAGCGTGCCATTGCTAAGATCAAGATGCTGGGCAACATCAAATTCATTGGGGAACTTGGCAAACTTGACCTTATCCATGAATCTATCCTACATAAGTGCATCAAAACAGTGAGTTGTGTTCAGCTCTGTTATGATGTTTTCAGAATTCCTATTTGCTACATTTCCTGAATAGATGGACCTCTTCATAAGTGAAAGTGGACCCACAGGTTTCTTAAATTACTGTTGTCTTTGCAGCTTTTGGAAAAGAAGAAGAGAGTACAACTCAAGGATATGGGAGAAGACCTGGAGTGCCTCTGTCAGATAATGAGAACAGTAGGACCTAGACTAGACCATGAAAAAGCCAAGGTGTGTTAACTGTTCCTACCTCACTGAATTGGAGTGTGAATGCTGCCATTTTTGTTTTTCTTCATTACCTAACAGATTTCCTTCATGTAAAATACCATAATAACATGGCATTTGTTTACTCTGATTCTGCTGCTGTCTCCCCTTTTAGTCTTTAATGGATCAGTACTTTGCCCGTATGCGATCCTTAATGAGCAACAAGGACTTGCCAGCAAGAATTCGTTTCCTGCTGCAGGACACTGTGGAGCTGCGAGAAAATAGCTGGGTTCCTCGCAAAGCTTTCATTGACAATGGACCAAAGACGATTAACCAAATTCGTCAAGAAGCAGTAAAGGTGATCCCTTTCACTTAAAATGGCTCCATTAGTGCAGTTACAGTAATGTTTAGAGTGCTTGTTAATCTGGCAGTGTCAATTACATTAATCAGTTATCTATTCTCTCCAGGACTTGGGTGTTTTTATTCCACAAATGACACAAGGAATGAGGCCCGATTTCTTTATGGATAGTTCCTTCATGACCACTAGGATGAAGCTCGACAGGGAAGGTCTTGGAGGATTGGCTGACATGTTTGGACAGATGCCAGGTGTGTCCAGGTTCTAGTTTTTTCAGAGCCCCATTTCTGTTAAAATTATGAGCAGGTGGTATAGTTAATCTTCAGTCAATGTGCTGCTTGGTGTCCCCTCACAGGCAGTGGAATTGGCACGGGTCCCGGAGTCATTCAGGACCGATTCTCACCTACCATGGGTCGCCACCGATCCAGCCCACTCTTCAACGGGCACGGCGGACACATGACCCCTATTCCCCAGTCCCAGTTTGAGATTGGGATCAAGTCTTTCATGAAGTCAAGCCAGGTGAGTTTCTGTGCACAGTAATTGTGCATCTGTAACTATATCATATGTGATCTTAGAAGCTATGATGTACAGGTTGGTGGGAATATTTTACAGGTTTTAGGTTTATTGTTGAATGTGAAATTACCACCTGGTTTTTGGCTGTGCTGACTGGAACAGCATTCGTTGTGTATTGTATATTCCCAACACTGACTTCAATGTGGCTGGGAAATAACACCACACCACCAGCATAGTCTAGTGAAGAATGTGTGCATATAGTCAGAAGGTTGCTGGTTCAGGACTTGTGTGCTGATTTTAAAGATTTACTGAAGCATTCTTTAATGTTTAGTTGAAGTGAGATGATTATGGCACATTGTATGGTGGGAGCAGAGCTTCATTTGAAGGATCTTTGAACACTTTCAGGGACAAAATCAACTTTTCCAGAACCAGAGCCAGCAAGTAGCTCAGCCTAAGGACATGCCTCCCCGGTTCATAAAGAAAGGCCAGCTCAATGCCGATGAGGTAGGAGGTCTGACCCTTAGGACAGCTACTCGCCAGCCAAATGCCCACTGATTATGAAAAGACGCGTTATTGTGAGGGGAACCAGCTGCCAGTATTCTTTCTTCTCTATCCTTTTTTGTGCTCTCTCCTTTCTTTCTCTCTCACCCCTCTTTCTGGCCAGCAGTCCAGTGAACGTCATTATGCCAGTATGAGGGCACAAGCCCTATCTTGGTTGGGGCCTGCCTAGTCTACCCCAACTTCTTAAAATTTTGTCTTCTCTCCCATCTTCCCAGATCAGCCTGAGGCCTGCACAGTCCTTTCTACTGAATAAGAACCAAGTGCCAAAGCTGCAGCCACAAATACCAACTATGATTCCTCCAAGTGCACAGCCTCCTCGCACCCAGACTCCACCTCTGGGACAGGTAAGCAGGTGGGATGGTGGCTTTGACTCAGGTAAAGAAGAGTTTACTCATTTGAGGTGGCTAACCTCTTGTCTTGGTATTCTGCTGTTCAGCCACCTCAGCTGGGTCTGAAAACCAACCCACCCCTTATCCAGGAGAAGCCTCCAAAGATGAGTAAGAAACCAGCACCTTCCAAGGAGGAGCTGCTCAAAATGACTGTACGTGGGCCTATTTTTAAAATATTTATTTCTGTAAAGGCCTGGTCTTGGCAGGCCCTGCCATCTGGTCACAGTGGCATTCTCTTCCTGCTCTCAAAACACCTTCATTTCTAGGAAACAATCATGACTGAGTACCTGAACAGTAAGAACTTGGAGGAAGCGGTGAGTGGTGTGCGGGAGATGAGGGCACCCAAGCACTTCCTTCCAGAGATGTTAAGCAAGATGTTGGTGTGTTCCTTGGAGCGGTCGGATGAGGACAAGGAGCAGGCTAGCACACTGATCAACGCATTGCGTGCCGAGGGCCTTGTTTCTGGGGAAAACTTCATGCAGGTCAGCAGTGCATGAGAGAACACTGGTCAGAGAGAATTATTCATTAGTGTAGACATGATTTCAGTGTTTGTTTGTTTGTTTGGTCATTCATTTATTTCTTTCTGAGTGGGTGTCTGCTCACATACAAGGTGCTTGCACTATTCAACCTCTTTTTGACTGTTTGGTTTCTACCTAGGCTTTCCTCAATGTTTTGGACCAGTGTCCCAAGATTGAGGTGGACATCCCTCTGGTGAAGTCGTACCTAGCACAGTTTGCTGCCCGGGCTGTCATCGCAGAACTTGTGAGCATCACGGAGCTGGCCCACCCCTTGGAAAATGGTACCCACTTCCCTCTCTTCCTACTGTGCCTGCAGCAGATGGCCAAGCTGAAAGATCGCGAGTGGCTCACCGACCTTTTCCAGCAGAGCAAGGTCAACATGCAAAAGATGCTGCCAGGTAGCATGATCCTCACTGCATTTGATTGTTGTGAATCTGATGTTCTGAGTCCCAAGTGGGACAGTCTTGTACTTGAATAGAGCTGCTTAGAGGATTTTTTTAATGCATTAATCTGTGACAAATCCGTAAAGAACAAGAGATGATTGCGTTCCATCTTAGTTTATAATAAATCACCTGACCCTGAGTGTCCCAATGCAGAGATTGACCAGAATAAAGACCGAATGTTGGAGATCTTGGAAGGAAAGGGGCTGAGCTTCCTATTCCCACTGCTAAAGCTGGAGAAGGAGCTGCTGAAGCAGATCAAAGCTGACCCCTCCCCCCAGGCCATCTATAAGTGGATTAAAGACAATATCTCACCCAAGCTCCACACTGATAAGGGCTTTGTGAACATACTGATGACCAGGTACGAGGAAGCAGGATCAACTTTCAGTTGGTAACTAATGACAGCAGCTTTACAGTGGTTCTCTTCCCTCATACCAGCTTCCTGCAGTACATCTCCCATGAGATGTGTCTGTGTGAAGATGACGACCAACTCTCCGCCCCCACAAAAGACCAGCTGGACCAGGAGAAACAGCTGCTCTTGGCCTTCAAGCCAGTGATGCAGAAGTTCTTACATGACCATGTGAACCTTCAGGTCAGTGCCCTGTATGCTCTGCAGGTGCACTGCAATGCTAGCAGCTTCCCTAAAGGTAAGAACCTTATCAGAGAAGAATGGCAGCTGTTATCGGTGGTCATGGAAGGTTCTGCTGACCTAAAAAGCTGACGTGGTTGTGTTGTGTTTGCCACAGGGATGCTGCTGCGTTACTTTGTCAACTTCTACGACATGGAAATCATTGAAGAAGAAGCTTTCCTTGCATGGAAAGAAGATATCACTCAGGAGTTCCCTGGAAAAGGAAAAGCCCTGTTCCAGGTGACTATGTGAAAACTTCATCTTCCTTTTATTGTAGTCCAGTCATTACATATAATCTTTACCCCAATCAATCTAGTTGACTCATTTATTAAACCAATTCTAACCCAAATGTAACCAGCTCTAATCACTATGCGAACCTTTTTAAAACCCATGAAATATCCTTTATAGATGATGATAAATGGATGTTTCCAACAGTTGGTTAGGTGCTCATGTCACTAGAGATTTTTATTAATTTCTTTTTTTTTTTTCCCTCTTCCATTCTTTGGTACATTTCTTTTATGGTCATTGCTATGTTGACATGCCCATTTTTGGCTTAGCAACAGAAGTCCTGAGATACTTCAGCAGCACCCCCCCCCCCCCCCCCCCCCCCC